>CM038795.1:100482869-100723746 GCA_021764765.1 Vicia sativa | reverse complement strand
AGACTCTCGAGGTCAGCCGTAAGAGTTAATGCTGATAAAGAGGAGGAAAGACCTTGAGTTCAAAGAAGGGAGTATATGTTTGAAAGCGGGTTACCCATGATCTGAATTGGTCGAGCCTTTAAAGTCAAGTGAAAGTCGATCCACGATTTATTGGTCCTTTTCGATTACTAAGAGAATTAAGGTTCCATATCGACGTCTTGTCAGCCGCCACTGCTAACTGCATGATGTTTTCATGTGTCTCAAATGAGGAAGTACATTGCCGATCCGCCCCACGAGATTCGGCAGATGACATACGTGCACGGAGAATTTGATCGGAAGCAAAACCGACCAGAATCGAGGATCTAAGTTGAAACAAATAAGTGGGCAAGAGATCGATTGCAAGAGTACTGGGAGGACCAAATTGATGGAAATGTTACTGGGAGCCTGAGAGTCGATGAAGGACTCAGATCCCG
Organism: Vicia sativa; assembly: GCA_021764765.1. Lineage (NCBI taxonomy): Eukaryota > Viridiplantae > Streptophyta > Magnoliopsida > Fabales > Fabaceae > Vicia > Vicia sativa. Next base: position 100,723,294 of record CM038795.1, on the reverse strand, counting down.
AACTATTCGTTCGAGGTATGTTTTCGAGGACCTAAACTCTTTAAGTCAGGGAGTCAGATGTCTCCAAAATAATTCTAATTAAATAATTATGATTTTTAATTATTAAATTAATTGAGAGCATAGCTTATTTATATTGAATTATTGAGATTAATGATGGAATTAATTGGAGAAGGAAATAATATTTATTTTATTTATGATTAAAAAGGAATAAAGAGGAACAAATAAGGAAAAGAGGAAAAATAGATTCATTTGAGAAAACAAGACTACGTGAGAAGTGAAAGAGGAGAAAGTAGAAGGAAAACCTAGAAGGCCGTAATCTCAAGAACCCACAAGGTGCGGGTGATTTCGACCGATTATGGCTTATTGCGGTTTCACGATGTTGATATAGGTTATAGCATGTTGTAGAATTGTATTTGCGGAATTTATAGTGGTTCATGAATGTGTCCCTATAGGTGCTGGCCAGGTCGCTTGATAGGTATGAATTGATTAGGTGTCAAATATCAATTATGACCGATAAGATGATAAACGATGTGAGAAATGATGCGAAATGATGTATTTTGGTGTTTTGCGACGATTCGATGGGTATGTGGATCGAGTTGAATGAAGAAATGTCACAAATCAAATTTTGGTCTGAACGCCGTGGAAACCGTTCCCATACGGGAGAACCCGGGTTCCAGTTTTTCAAACCGAGCAAAATGGTATTTGAACCCAGGAACCTTCCTGTGCGAGGAACCGGTTCCACGTTACTTTTGCCGTAAAATCGAATATTTTCTTCCGGGAAACGGCCTCTACTCCGGAGGAATCGTGTTCCATACATTTTTCCAGGCGCCGATTTTTGAGGCCTGGGAACCTGTTATTCCCAGAGGAACCGGTTCCACTGCTCATTTTTGAAAATTTCAAAACTTCAAAAATTCATAACTTTCAAACCGTTAGTCCTTTTGAGCCACGGACGTTATTTTCTAAATTTTATGCTCTACCTTATGAAATGAAAATATTTTAGAAAACTTGAAATTATTTTGAAAGGGGTTCGATTTCAAATAAATGATTTTTTTAAATGTATACATAAGGATGTACGGTAGTAGAGGAACTTGGTGACGAGGGACACTAGTAAGTCGTAGTGGGCATGTTTATGCTAAGGTTAGACGATGTATGATTGGTTGATGTATCATGTTGATTGGTTTGCATGTTTATGCCGATGTTGATGTGCATGATTGGTCGAGATATCATGTCGATGGTTGTTTCGCTATGTCGAATTGATTACATAGACCGATTAATGCTGTGCTATCACGTGTGCATATGCATTGTTTTGTGAAGTTAATTCCCATTGTGCTAATTTGACTGGATTGCCACAACCGATACCCGAGTTGAGGATGGGTGGTTAGGCCGATTCGCGGTCCGGTAGTTATGGACTAATCGATGGTACCGTATCCGGCCGATAATGGATCGCTGTCAGTGACTCGTCACGGTCGGCACCGCATGCATCGAGTCTGATTGTGTGTATGGAATTGTAACATGTTAGGATGTCAAAGGTTGCAATTTTATTGTTTATTGATTATGCATGATGAATTACATGATTACGGATGTGCGTTGATGCCGAACGGTGTTGTTGGTGGAATAATATGCTTGTATTATATTATTGATCGAAAGACTTATAATGTGCTTTAATTATGAGAAGTCTCAACTTTACTTTACCATTTCGCATTGAGTTAGCAAAATGAGGAGTTTAGGACGGCTCTAGCTTATCTTTAGTCCGTGTCGCTGTCATGCTCGGATTAGATTGTAACACCTGGGAACGCCAGTTAAGAGAATCGACGTTTAATAGTTCGATTTAATTCTAGAACTATGATGTTTTATTTAAATTGACCATTTTGATATTTCCACCGTGGTAAGACATGGTCTTATGATGATTTGAATTGTATGATGACGATCCGCTGTAGTATGGCTACCGCTTACGGAGTTGTTTTAATTATTAATTGTGACATCCCGATTATACCGTGTTAACTCAAAGATGATTTAGATATTAATTTAATTAATATATCTTGGGTATCTAGAATGGGTGTTACAATAGTGGTATTGTGAGCATGGCTCTTCGCCCCTGTCGTTATCCCTTTAGTACGACTAAGGTATGACATCGCTAATACTTCAGTATTGATGTGAATTGTTTTGTTATGTTACGTAACAATGGCCTAAGAGGTAACGAAGGAATGATGATACCATTGCCGAGGCTTGGGAACGTTGGTCGGAGTGTTGGAGGGAACCAAATGAGCCGATTGGTGTCCAGGCACAATTGGGAATTTTCTGAGGAATAATCCTCCACTGCTCAAGGCACGATGATCCCGAAGGTGCCTAAGGGTCAAGCTGAGATCGAGAGGATCTTCAGATGGATCGTGGCAGAGGGGTCAAGGTGAGATATGGAACTCACATGTTGGCCGAGGAGTCGATGACCTGGGTTGCCACCCGAGCCGAACTAGAAGAGATGGTGTTGCATCGAATCGGGTCATGTGTTGTGGAGAGCTTTCGAGGAGGTATTTTCCTCAAGATGTCGAGGTAAGAATGAGATCGGTTTTGAAACTCCAAGGTGGTAACAAGATCGCCAAGGAGTACGCTTCAAAGTTTTCTCGAGCTAGCAAAGTATTATGCCTCATTACCCTAACGCATGCGTATAGAGTTTTCCAAATGTATCAAGTTTGAGAATGGTCTTGGACGAGATTGCTGTAGTATTCTGTGATCGTCAGATCCGAAGGCTTCGATCCGTTGATTGTAGTAGATTCTCGGAGGAGGATCTTGCTAACACTAAGTCGAATGCTCGGAGGTATGTTGATAGAAAGGTAAGCAACGGATGGATCGTGGTAAGCCTTCATGATAGGAATAATCGTGAGATCCCGAGGTCGGGAAGTCCGTGGAGGAGATTTCAGTTCTTCCGCTAAAAGCAGGCTGCGGTGAGACAGACATCGTGACGGTGGATCAGAAGAGCAATGATAAGAAGTGTTTCAAGGTGGAAAGTTCGCCATGTGGCTAATGACCGCAGAGTGAAAGGGGTGACTTACTACAATCGGTGGTGAAGAGGGTCATACTCGTCCTCCGCACAAAACCCAAGAGCAGCAAGTCGGTGGTAAAGTGTTCGCATTGTCTCGATCAAACTAAACCATGATCGATGATTAAAGGTACATGTTTTATTAATGGCATACCTTTGATTACATTATTGATACTGAGCCACGATTCTTTTATCATGCTAGATTGTGCTAAGAGATTGAATTTGGAAATTTGTAATATGGATGGAAGTATGGTTATTGATACATCTGCGTCGGGTCTGGTGACTACTTTATGTTTGTAGAAATTGTCCCACAGGATTTTTGATAGGGTTTCGTGATGGATTTAGTGGCTCACCGCTAGAACAACTTGATATCATCCTTGAATGAACTGTTGGAATTCAACCAGTTCATATCAACGCTTTTGAGAAAACTGGTCATTTTCCCAAGAGGTTAAGATCGAAGTGAGATTATGTCGCAGTAGCGTATGAATTTAGAAGTGAAAGATGGTGCAGCAGTGTTTATGTTGTATCCGCGATCAGCGAAGGGAAAGGCAAAGAGTGATGGATCGCCAGGTGAATGAATTTCCGGTGTTCCTAAGACGCTAGTGAATTGCCACCGAGGAGAGGTAGTTTACTATGATCCGATTCCCCGAACTAGTCCGGTCGATGGCGCCTTATCGCATGCTCAAGATCAATTAGTGAACAAGAAGTGCTAGAGGAATTGCTTGAGAAGAAGTTTATCCGTCTGAGTGTGTCGCCATGGGGTGCTCCCGTGTTATTGGTTAAGCAGGAAGGTTCAATGAGGAACGTGTTGACTACCGACAATAAAGCACAATCAAGAATCTGATCCTTGCCGAGGATCGATGATTTGATGGATCACCGCTGGAGCATGTGTGTTTAGTAAGATTGATCAGATCCGATATCATCGATTCGTGAAGTCGAGGATATTCAAAACCGCATTTAGAACGCAGGTGGACATTATGAATATTCTTATGCCGCTTACTAATGCACCGGTGTTTTCATGGAGTATATGAACAGATATTTCACCCATATCTTGACAAGTTTGTAGTAGTGTTCATTGATGATATTCGATTTATTCAAAAGCTATGAGGAGCATGCAACATCTCGTAGTCAGGTTGAAATTGTTGAAAGAAAAGAAACTTATGCGGGTTGTCCAAGTGTGAATTCGTTGAGGAGGTGAGTTTTCTTGGTCATGTAATTTCCAAGAATGGAATTTGTGGATCCTAATGGCTAGAAGCGGTGTCTCATCGGGAAGCCCGGAATGCTTCGAGATCCGTAGTTTTCCTGGTCTCTGCAGTTATTATCTGGGTTTATGGGATTTTCCAAACCCACTACCATTGACTAAGTCACTGTGAAGGGTCGATATTTGTTTGGGATGTTGAATGTGAGAAAGGATTTCAAGAGTCAAGAGGAGGGTTATGTCTGATCTTGATTTTGCCGATCCGACTAAGTCTTTTGTGGTATATTGACGCATCATTAATGGGATTAGTGGGTGTCATGCAAGATAAGTGTCAGGCTTATGCTCCATACTTGAAAGGCATGAAAGGAATTATCCGACTCATGATTTAGAGTCAAGCACCGTTGGTTTGTTTCAAGTTGTGGAGACATTATTTATATGGTTCTCGCTCGAGGTGTTCAAAGGATCATAAGAGTCCGAGGTATCTTTTGATCGTAAAGAGTTGAACATGAGGTGGAAGATGGTTAGATTCTTAAAGGATTATGATTTCGGTTTGAATTACCATCCCGTAGGCAAACGCTGTTGATGCTTTAAGTAGAAAGTCCTGCATATGTCGAATGTTGATGGTTCGTGAGTTAGATTTGGTCGAAAGCCTCAGATCTAAGTTTGGTTTGTGAAACTACCCAAAGTGAAATCGGGAAATGTCGACTAGTAGTATTCTCGAAGAGATTAGAAATGGGCAAAATCTGATGTTGGTTTAGTTGATAAGTCGACATTGATCAACCAAGGTCAAGGAGGCGAGTTCTGAATCACTAGAATGGTGTTATGAGATTTGGTGATCGGGTGTGTCTTGATGTTGCTAGATTAGGAAGAGCATTTTGAAGAAGGACACCGTAAGGGTCGAGTATTCATCCCGTGCTACTAAGATGTATCATGATTTCAAAAAGTTGTTTTGGTGGCCGGAACGAAGAATGAAATTGCCGAAGCTTGGTATGCCCGCTTGATATGTCAAGTCAAAATCGAGCATCGTAAACCATGGATCGATGGAACCGCTGTTTGTTCCGTAATGGAAGTGGATGGAATCTCAATGGATTTTGTGTCCTGGTTGCCGAGGACAGCTAAGAATTGTGATTCTATCCGGGTGATTGTGGATAGTCGACAAAATCTGCTCATTTTATTCGATAAGAATGGATTATCCGGCGGAGAGATTAGCGTAGTCAGTATGTCAAAAGGTTGTGAGTTTGCATGGTATTCCGCTCTAGCATTGTGTCGGATCGAGATCCGAGGTTTACATCTAAGTTCGACAGATTGCAAGAAGCTTTAGGTACCAAGTTGCGCTTGAGTTCGCTTATCATCCGCGCATGATGGTCAAACGGAAAGAACGATTCACCGCTAAAGATCGGCCGAGCTCAGGTGTTGAAGGTGGAACTTGGGATAGCTATCCGCCATTGATTGAGCTTACCTACAACAATAGCTTTCACCGAGTATTGGTATGGCTCCGCTTGAGGCATTGTATGGTAGGAGGTGTCGGACACCATTGTGTTGGTATGAAACCGAGAGAATGTCGTGATTGGACCCAAATTGTTCAAAGAACTTCTGGAAAAGATTAAGATGATTCAGAGAAGATGAAGACTTTAGTCCGTAAGAGTTATCATGATAAGAGGAGGAAAGACCGAGTTCAAGAAGGAGAGCATGTGTTTATGCGGGTTACTCCATGACCGAATTGGTCGAGCCTCAAGTCAAGAAAGTTGACTCCACGATTTATTCGTCCTTTTCGTATTACTAAGAGAATCGAAGGTTCCATATCGATTGCCTTGCCGCCACTTTGCATCTGATGATGTTTTCATGTGTCTCACCTGAGGAAGTACATCACGATCCGCCTCATGAGATTCGGGTATGACATAGTGCACGGAGAATTTGATCGGAAGGTGACTCAGGAATCGAGGATCTAAGTTGAAACAAGGGGCAAAGAGATTGCATTGTAAGAGTGGCTGGGGAGGACCACCGATGGAAATGTTACTGGGAGTGAGAGTCGATGAAGGACTCGTATCCCGAACTATTCGTTTCGAGGTATGTTTCGAGGACGAAAACTCTTTAAGTTGGGAGAGTTGTGACACCCGAAAATAATTCAGTAATTAAATAATTATGATTTTAATTATTAAATTAATTGAGAGCATAGTTTATTTAATATATTGAATTATTGAGATTAATGATGGAATTAATGAGAAGGAAATAATATTTATTTTATTTATGATTAAAAGGAATAAAATAAGGAAAAGAGGAAAAATAGATTCATTTGGAGAAAACAAGACTACGAGAAGTGAGAAGAGAAAGAAGAAGGAAAACCTAGAAGCGCCGGATCTCAAGAACCCACAAGGTGGGGTGATTTCAATCGATTATGGCTTATTATGGGTTTGATGTTGATAATATAGGTTATAAAGATGTTAGAGAATTGTATTTGTGAATTTATAGGTTCATGAATGTGTCCCTATAGGCCAGTGTCCGCTTGATAGGTATGAATTGATTAGGTGTCAAATATCACCATGACCGATAGGAAGATGATAAATGATGTGAGAAATGATGCGAAATGATGTATTTTGGTGTTTCCTATGATGGGATTGATGGGTATGTGTGGATTGAGTAATGGAAGAAATGTCAAATCTGAAATTTTGGGTCTGAACGTCGTGGAAACCGGCCCCTAGTGAGAACCCGTTCCAATTTTCAAACCGATAAAATGGTATTTTTGAACCGAACCGGTTCTCGTGGGAGGAACCGGTTCCACGTTACTTTTGCAAAACTGAAAATATTTTGAACCGGCCTACCTGGAGGAATCGGGTTCCCATACATTTTTCCGTGCTGATTTTGAGTTGGGAACCAACCTTGGAGGAACCGGTTCCACCGTTCATTTTTGAAAATTTCCAAAACTTCAAAAATTCATAACTTTCAAACCGTTAGTCCTTTTGAGCGACGTTATTTTCTAAATTTTATGCTCTACCTTATGAAATGAAAATATTTTAGAAAACTTGAAATTATTTTGGAAAGGGTTGATTTCAAATAAATGATTTTTTTTAATGACACATAAGGATGTATGTAGTAGGAACCTTGTGACGAGGACACTAGTAATGTGTAGGTGTAATGGCATGTTTATGCTAAGGTTAGACGATGCATGATTGGTTGATGTATCATGTTGATTGGTTTGCATGTTTATGCCGATGTTGATTGTGTGCATGATTGGTTGAGATATCATGTTGGATGGTTGTTTCAGCTTATGTTGAATTGATGTATTACATGGACCGATTAATGTTGCATGCTATTGATGCGCGCATATGCATTGTTTTGGTGAAGTTAATTCCCATTGTGCGAATTTGACTTGGATTGCCAATAACCGATACCCGAGTGAGGATGGGTGGTTAGGCCGGATTCGTGTCCGCAGTTATGGACGAATCGATGGTACCGTATCCGGTTGATAATGGATCGCTGTTGGTGACTTGGTCAAGTCGGCACCGCATGCATCGAGTCTGCATTTGTGTTGTATGGAATTGTAACATGTTAGGATGTTTTCCGTTGTTGCAATTCTTTTATTGTTTATTGATTATGCATGATGAATTACATGATTATGGATGCGTTGGATGTGAATGGTGTTAAGTGGTGGAATAATATGCTTGTATTATATTATTGATTGAAAGACTTATAATGTGCTTTAATTATGAGAAGTCTCACCCTTACTTTACCATTTGATTGAGTTAGCTGAGGAGTCGGTGAGGATGGCTCTAGAGCTTATCTTTTAGTCCGTGTCGGGGTCATGCTCGATTAGATTGTAACACCGGGAACGCTTAGTTAAGAGAGTCGATCGTTTAATAGTTGGATTTGAATTCCTTGAGAACTATGATGTTTTATTTAAATTGATGATTTTGATATTTACCGTAAGACATGGTCTTATGATGATTTGAATTGTATGATGATGATCCTCAGTGTAGCATGGCTACTGTTTGATGAAGTTGTTTTAATTATTAATTGTGACATCCCGTATTATACCGTGTTAACTCTGATTAAAGATGATTTAGATATTAATTTAATTAATATATTCGGGGTATCTAGATGGGGTGTTACAAACTCACCATGAAACTTCATGTTGAATGAAGGTAAAACTGTAGCAAGAAGAAAGAGATAACAGAATGTTGCAGCAAGAAGAAGAGCTAACAGAAAGTTGTTAAGCAAAACTAAATCTTTCTTCATTGATTAGATAAGACATTTTCAAGAGTGTATATATATATATATATACACACACACACACACTAGCCTATACTATGTACTAAGCTGATGTGGCAAGTGTATTGAATACATGTACAAATACAAAAAAGTATAAATAAACTATACTATCTAGACTAACATTATTGTTCGCACGAATCACGCAAACTCGATATAAATATTAAATAAATATTATTATATATTTCGTCAGTATAAAATTTTGACTGATTTTTATCCTCCTTTTTATCGAATTTACCATCTTTTCGCAAGAATTTTTCTTTAACGGTCAAATCTTCACTAATCGTCGAAAGTTTATGCTCCTTTCGTTCATTCAAATCCTTAGAATATACGGTTGATTGAACTTCTTCAAAGGTCAGAGACTCTCTTCTATATAAGAGGGTTTCTTTGAAATAAGCATGTGATCTGGACAACACACACAACAACAAGAACACTTAATAGTCATCATCGATTTTGACATCAATATTTTCAAGATCAAGAATCAGTTTTTTGAACATATCCAACTGCTCAGCCAATACTTTGTCTTCAATCATCTTGAGTGAATACAAAGCTTGCTTCAGGTAGAGTCGATTTACTAGTGATTTAGTCATGTACAAACTTTCAAGTTTCATCCATAATCATGTCGTCATCATCTCCTTTGATACATGTCGGAGAACTTTATCACCAAGGCTCGACAAGATTGCACTGCGGGCTTTCTCTATCATACTTGTCTTCTCATCTACCGTTAACACAACGTTCATGGTTGTCTCTCCCTTCAATGCTTCCAAACAACCATGTTGAACTAGTAGGGCTTTCATCTTCAAGGGCCACAAACTGAAATCATTCATTCTGGTGAACTGTTTCAATCTCATACTTTGTTGAAGGCATCGTCTCCACGCCCAACGCACCAATTTGTTATGAAATTAGATATCTTAGAAACAAAGTATATACTAGTTTCTTTATGATCAAAAAATAATTAGGGTAGAAAAGAATGAAGAACACAAAGAACAACAAGGATTGGTTATTAACTGCTATTCTTTACTTTCTCTTAAATTAAGATTACAAGTGCAAAAGAATAACAAATAACTCTCTCACTCTAAATTAGGATTTGTAGTATGCAATGATGAGAAACTAGTATGTTATTTATAATAAACCTAACATACTAATCTAATGGATTTTTTTTACAATTACCCATTACAAGATAACTTAGGGTACAAACTAACTTAAACAATTGGACAGACCCAATTTGACATGCTAACAACCCTAGCATTTTTGACATCAACATACTAGACCATATTTCGACTACAGCGTGTAGTCTTCGATAACAGCATGTGAGCAAACTTCGACGGCATGCTAAACTGGTGTCAAACTTCGACCCAATAAAATTTGATCCAATAACTCACAATTATAATATTAAATGCACTTCTTAATTGTTGATCTTCCAATAAATAACAATAGTCCTCAATTTTTCCTTAATATTCTCTGAACCAACAACCAACAAAAAACATTGATTTTTAGCTATGTCTGAGAGTTAACATACTCATAGGGCTCCTTGTCCAAAGTTCTCAAGCACACCCTAAGGGGAGTTTTCATCTAAATTTGATGACGAGGAAGATTTAATTTACCGTCCAACAGTTTAACCTACTACATCTAAATCAACTTTCAGCAAACACAAAAGAGGTTGCAAAGAAGTTGATGATGTTATTGCATATGCTATATTTGAGATGGCAACTGCTATAGAGAAATGTAACTCTAAATACAACATTGTTGACTATATTAAGTAATTAGATTTAATGCAAGGTGTTATCAAAGAATATATTTTGTTGTTATAGATATTTTCAACAAATCTAATGCAAGGTGTTGGCCAAAGGATATATTTTTGCTACTCTAGATATTTTCAGAAAACCTAATGCAAGGGAGGTATTTTTGTCTTTCAAAAAGAATAAATTTTTACCATGATGTTGCATTCAAGTAGATAGGTGGAAAATTATACGAAAGGAATACTATTTGGACAATTTGATTTGTTAATGTTGAATTATTCACAAGCAATTTCTTCAATATCGTGACAAACCCTTAAGATTTGGTGTTAAAAGATATTGTTTGATTGAAGCTATAATTTGACAAGAAACGATAGTAATAATAGAAACAATCTATCACCAAACATGCACTCAAACTTGAGTTGAATGAATTGATCAGTCATACAGGTTCCTAAAACAATCTTCATTTTTATCAGAAATTGCAAGTTTATGTTCTCATCTATTTTTTAGTCTAAAATTTGTTGAAACACTAGCTATTACTATGGCTATAAAAATTAAAATATAAGTCAAATTTTGTTTATATAGGTTATAAGTTGTTTTTATAAGCTATCTTAAACAGCTTATTAAAATAACATTGAAAAAAACTTATTGAATTGGTAAAATTGTGGTTGTAGAGATTAGATTCGGATCTTACCATTGAGAAAATTACAACATCATTTCCCCGATCTTGAAAGTTATCAATTGTGGAAACTTTTGTACAAGCAGCTTCTAGAACCCCATCAAGCATTTCCCTCAAAAGTTGAACTTGAGCATCATAAAGGGACCGAACTACAATAACTTTTGGGCTAACACCTGAAAATTTCAGATTCAAATCTACTATATCAGCAAACACAAATGGCAAATAAGTTAGTATGTCGTAAGATTTCGAAACTTTTAAACAGAATAATTTGCATTGCAAAACTACCACAATATCAAATGAAACGCAATAATCTCTTTAACAATTATAATAACATAGTCAAATATAATTACCAGTATAAATTAAGGAAAAGACGTGATGCAAAACTATATCAGCTTCTCCTTCATTATATAATTATTTGGTTCCAACCGAATCTACATGCTCTTTGAAGCCAACTGATAGGCTTTCGTATGACATTCGAGTGTCAAGCAATAGCAGAGGGTATTGTGTTATGTTATCCATGTAAGATGCAACAACATTTTTTACTTTTCCATTTTTTTATAAATCAGAAGCTTTATTAATCAAAAACACACTATTACACACTGTTGAAATAGCCACCTATAAGGAGTTAAACCATACCATTAATGATAGGTCAGAACATTAATGATTGTATACTAAATGACATGACTCTTTTCACTTTTCCACACCTAGATAATCAAACTTAATCTCATATTCATTAAGTATTCTATGTCTTTGATACACATTTCACAAACTCATTATTTTCTATGATTTTACAACAAGCTTTTTTCTCTCTATGTTTTTTAAATTTGTGTGTTCTAGAGAATTTACAAAAGCTTAAAAAAGAACTATTTATAGGTAAATTTATCTTATTATTAAATCTCATATACAATTATCATATTTTTCATGTAAAATATATTTATTATATGTTTTTGTTGATAAGGTGCAACTGAATTTATTATCGAAATAAATCTAATTGAAAAGACATATCATGAAAATATGGAATTTCTTCCCCCACCTAGTGGAGTTCTTTTTCATCCCTGGTGAAAATACAAAAATATTCTCACATTTCGTAAGTTAACTTATGAATTCACCTCGAAGGTGGACTTCGCAAGTTAACTTACGAAATAATCCAAGAATTTTTAAAAATAAGGTGAATTCGCAAGTGCATCTGCGAATTCACCTTGGTTTTTTTTAAATAAGGTGAATTCGCAAGTGCATCTGCGAATTCACTTTGTTTTTTTAAAAATAAGGTGAATTCGTAAGTTAACTTACGAATTTTTGGCTGGGCAGAGTTCATAAACATCTAACACAATTTATATCATTCATTCAACTTAAGTCATAAAATTACATAGTAGATGCAGACAATTAGATTACATATTATTATAAATGGGAAGTTGTGGACGTTGCAACATCTTGAGAACATCTCCCGCCAATCTACGAAGCGACGCATCCATCTCAATCGGACCCTTTATTGAGTACTTATGAAAGGTCTCCCACATAACCTCTAAGTCGTCGTCGTTCTTCAGCTGAAACCGGGTGAACTTGACTTTTCCTTCAGCATCAAGTGAAGGTGAACGATACTCCAGCTTGACGACCTTGCGATTATCTGGATACTGCAATAGAGAATGTAGTGTCGTAATGTGGTCGTCGTACGGAGTGTCCTACGAGAGCCTGAATTGAACTGGTGCACTTGCAGCAGTGAAGTAGACAAATGCAAGGTGTGGATAGTTTTGTGTCATTTTTCTGGTTTTGATTTGTGATGGAGAAATGAATGAGTTGTAGACCCAATTTATAGCAAAGTTGGAGTAATATGGACCAAAGAAATCTTATCAGGTCACATTTCGCAAGTTAACTTACGAAATGCACTAAATTAGGTAAATTCGTAAGTTAACTTACGAAATGATCCATGTGTTGTTTTTTTTAAAATAATCAAGCAGAATTCGCAAGTCAACTTGCGAAATGCACTAAATCAGGTAAATTCGTAAGTGAACTTACGAAATGTTCCCTGTGTTTTTTTTAAAATAACCAGGCATATTTCGCAAGTTAACTTGCTAATTATGCATAAACAGAACCAAAACTCAATTTTGGCTTAAACATAATTTTGTTTTGTGGTATTTTTGATATTCAAAAAGTAATACATATGCATAAAATGGAATATACACAAAACTTATATATATATATATATATATATATATATATATATATATATATATTGTATATATTGAAACGATAGGATTTTACAATGTTTCGACATAAAATAGAAAAAATGGCTTGGTTACATTCTAAAACGAACCGAAAAATTGTCTCCGCTTAAATTTAAAACCGGTTCATTCTTTGATTTCTCCCTATTGGATTCTCTCTCAAGATCCACAAAATGAGTGAACTTCGTCATTCTCTCCAAAAAATGATTTGACCAAGTTTCCGTCTCTTTTTTGTGATGTTCCATCCACTCCACGGAAGTGGACGGAATAGGAGAACCTGACTTCAAATATACTTGAACAAAATGACGTGACCGTAGATAGCCAACATACATAATGCGTCCGGATGGATCAATATGCGGTGGAGCTTGTAGAGGAAAAAAAGTTTCCGAAAAACCATATTTATCAAGTCGACGCACGCGACGTTATAAACATTTGTTATTAGGTGTCTCATTTCTAGGAAGCACATCCATTTTTTAATTAGTGTGTGGACGGTAACACTCAGAGCTAGAGCATAACAAATTTTATTAAACTTTTCCTTTGTCACGTATAGACGCGTATAAAGTTCACTATGTGAGGTCAACTCCGAGATAAGTTTTTTCCGAACAAGAATGTGTTGCTCATCTCCTTGGCCAAGCAAAGCGGATACGGCCCAATACCCGCAATTACTATCGCTTCCCACATCCACGATTTTTTCAATGTGTTCGTGCATAAGTAAAGGCATCTCATTAATGTATATTATCAGTGGTGGTGGTGGCAGTGTCGGTGTCCGAGGTGGTTTTGAAATCCGTGGACCTTTTTTAGCACTTGTCTTGGATTATGGGGTTGGAGAATCTGGGAATAATTCATCGACAACTTCGTGATAATAAGGCGTATGTTTGGTTGTACTGTCAGCTTGTGAGGTTTTCATCTTTTTTGGGTCACCTTTAGTTTTCACCGGTTGGGTCAGAGGCTTCAAAAATGCCAAATTTCTCAATTGTTCTTTAATGTGCAACTTTGTAGCATTCTCCGCTTTTGAAAAACGACCTACTATGATTTCCAACTCGGTTGTGATGGTAATGTTGGAACTACCTTCCTTTGCTGACTCATAATCATCGAAGTAGAGCCTTTTCCAATGAGTGTATATCTCATCCATTTGAATAGGGGAATTGAGTTTCATTTTTTTTGAAATAATACAAGCACATGGAAGTCCATAAGTTTCCCGTACATACACCCACATTTCACACTATCGGGACCCGTTGTCTCCGCTCATTTTGCTTCGCAAAAAATAAAATTCAATTCCGCCCAGAATATATTGTGAACCAACTGTGCATAAAGAGTCTTGTCTTTGAATCGATGTTCCAATACAATTTTACTCCTTCCAAATGTTGTTTGAATTTCATTGTGTTTGTTTATGAGCATTTGGTTCACAACATCCCAATCGATACATAAGTCACCCTTACTATCACCCAACCACTTCTTCAAAGCCGCATGGGTGAATTCCACTCTATTTGTGGTTGTGTTTTCCAAATGTCTAACACGGTTCGTCCATGCACACACCATTTTCTCTTTCACTTGATCAAGAATAGTGGATTCAACATATTTCAAAAATTTGGAGTATTCCTCACACAAGTTTCTAATTTGGAGTATTCCTCACACAAGTTTCTAAATTTGGAGTATTACTAATGTGATACCGACATAGTAAAACGGTTGACAATGGAAATACGGTGGCAACTACATTCATAAGAGCGTTATCTCGATTTGTGACGATAAGCAAAGGCATGTTTTTTTCATCTTTCAACAAAGTCTTGCAAACACCCAAGGCCCAAGAGACGTTGTCTTCCTTCTCACATTCCATGAAACAAAAACCAACTGAAAATGTTTTGTCGGTAGAGGTGACACCAACAATTTCAAGAAGCGGAAGTCTATATTTATTTGTCTTGTATGTCAAATCAATCATTAGAATGGTTGGAAATGTATTAAACAATTCGATACTCGACGGATGCGTCCAAAATATATCACGGACACTTACATTGTCATCACAAACTCTATGTCTCGAAATATAGTTGTTATCGTCCAAACATTTCAATAAATGTTGCATTTCGGACCTCGGACCCCTTTGAGCAAGATGCTGTTTGTATCGATAATTGTAAACTGATTTTATATTTGACACACATCCCGCTCTATTCCGTTTCAAACCGGAAAATATGTTTCTAGGCGCAACTTTGATCAACGACAATTCGGAGACATATTTCTTCTCTTCCACCTTAAGCCGATAAATAATAGGATGCCCGTGTAACTTGGTATCCAACTCATGATTATGCATTTCGGACATCATAGTCAACCGACATAAATTATCCACCCTACAATAACCACGCAACTTGAACGGACACCCACATTTCCTTGAACCCGTGTCTTCGTGTTGTAACTTGCGGATTTTTGGAACGTATGCTTCACTTCTCTCGCATGTCAAAATAAAAAATGGTTGCCGGTTACTGGACCTCGCAATCACAACGCCAAAACCAAGTTTGCTTGTTTCCATTCTAACATAATCAACCATTTATTGACGAGTATCGAAAGTTTTTCTATTTGCAAATTGATTTTCATTATCGATCACAACATCAATCCTTTTATCTACTTCTTTGACCACAATCGACTTATCGCCTATGCTCATTTTATCCAGAATCAGAACCTTCACAATAGCCTTGACAATGTTGTCGGGGTGCACCTACCTAAAATATATAAAAATATGTTAAAACTAGACAAATTATGGTAAAACAGAATTCTGGTTTTATGCAACAGGGAACATTTCGCAAGTTAACTAGCAAATTTGTTCTGGTGAACTTCGCAGGTTAATTTGCGAAGCGACGTTGTTTCATGCAGCACTTTAACAACAACAATGTAGTAAATGTAGGTTGAGGGGATGAAATTTTACCTCAAAGTGTAGCTTCCAATGCCCACTTTGCTAGGATTACACACTTTAAACTTGATTTGGATCAAAAAATTGTATTGATTTTGGGTGCGGGTTGAAGGTTTTTTTTGTTATGTTGTAGAAAATGAATGAAATAGGAAAAGAGGTGACCATGCAGCATACAAAGAGACATTTCGTAAGTTAACTTACGAATTCACCTAAAAAGGTGATTTCGTAAGTTAACTTGCGAATTAAAGTTATTTTTTCAAATGTCAACGTTTAAAATAATAAAACGTACAAAATAAGGTGAATTCGTAAGTTAACTTGTGAATTCACCCAAAAAAGACAATTCACAAGTTAACTTTCAAATATATAAATTTCAAGAAATGAATATTAATTAAGTAAATAATATTATTAAATCTTATTTATAAACTACATATTTGATGTTGTATCTATATCTTCACAATATCATTACTCACCAATATCTTTAATCATTTCCTTGAAATAACCTCCGATATGGCAACATATAGTTTTCTATGAGAGAAAATTGGTTGTGGTAAATACGCTCCAACATCTTTGAGTGTGATTGCCCTTTACTTTTATTAATAGTCATAACAATTGAAATAACCAAAGGAAATTAGCGTCATTAAAATTTGAAAGAGATTGTTTTATCATAAGGATAAGGAGTCAATGATAACATTGGGATATAATATTTTTTTTGCCAATTTTGATAGTCATTAATATATTAAAACAATAAAAGAAAATTAAAATTGTCTCTTACAATCATTTTTAAAATATATTTTACCTTCATACACATGGAGGTTAAGGTTTAGAGATTTTGTATTTATCAGCTTGATTGAAGAGTGAATAAAGAAATTTAGTATGGAGAAATTCAAAGAAGAGTGAGTTCGATGAAGCTAAAGTTCCTCTTCGTCGTTTAATTGTCTATATTATAGTTATATAGACAAATTATGTAGAACATTATTCATAAAAAATTATAAATTTTATCTTATAAATTTATACTATTTTTTTAGTCAATCACCTCAAATAAATAAATTGTATTGTCATTTTTCACTCGATATCACTTTCAATCATTCATCCAATCTAATTAAAAAGATTTAAATAAAAATATACTTATTTCTATTTATAAATGTCTATTCTTTATATTAATTCAAAATTAATAAAAAATAATTTTATCTAAATTATCATAAATTAAAGAAACAAATAATCAAATTATTATTATTATTCTAATTTAAATAGTTTTATAATAGTTATATAACTATTAAGATAAAAGAAATACAAAGTATAAAAACATCTCATCTAAACTATAGTAACAAAAATTATACTAATTAACATATTATTAAGATTTTTTTAATGAACCCTCATATATTAAGAAGAAAAAACCGGACATAATCCTCAAGAGAGATGGGGAGTTAAAACCCACCCCCAACATGTGAATCCGTAGCAAGGCAAACATAGTCTATTATTTACAAAATTCTTTCTTAAGACTAAAGCAATGAATAAAAAATGGCTAGCAATGTCAAAATAATTAAGATATTACTAAGATAACATAAGTAAAAAATATACAAAATTAAGATATAATTTCAAACATCTAAATTTTTGTAATCCAAAAAATATATTAAATATTCAAATGACAATTAATTTATTATAATATCCTTAATATTCTCAATCGTATCACTCGAAAACGCATAATGCAAATGAAACTTAAAAATGAAATAATTATAGTAAATAATCGGAAAATAGTTTATTGTTAATTCACCTGTGAAATTGTAATAAAAATAATAACCTAATTTTTTTGTAGCATTAACATAAAAAATCATTTACAACCACATACAATCGAACCATTAGATATTTTAATCGCACAATTCTAATAATTAAAACATTCCTTTTCAGTGAGATCGGAAAAAAAACACATTCATTTAAAAAGTAATTTTAGTAATTTGTAATTCATTCAACCTCAAGAATTCTCTCAATGGCATGAGAGTCTAAATTGATTTAGAAAAATCTGAAAAAGTTAAAATTAAAAAAAATAAATTAAATATCATTTTAATCCCTATTAAAAAAATAACAGGTTCCTATAAAAAATTTATTTATTCAATTTTAATCTTTGTTATTTTTTAAAATTTTAAAAACTGTTTAATTATCCTTAAATTTTTAAATAATTTTTTCCATACAAGTTTAGAATACTATAAAATATTTCTTTGTCAAATTTTAGAATTTATTAAAATAAGATAAATTAAATATGAATTTTTTAAATTTTAAAATATATTAATGAAAATAATGAAAATCTCGACTTAGAAATATATTATTTTATAACGTTCTAAAATGTCTGCAAAATAATCATTCAAAATACACATCAGTTTAACAACGAATACTAAAATTACGTGCATAATAATTTAATAAGTATTAAAATATGTCATGTTTTTTTATTTGGACCAAAAATAAAATTTGATAATTTATAAAGACTAAAAACATATTTAACCCATCAAAAAATTTCAAATTATTAAAATAATATGCGAAAAAGTATCTAATACTATTATTAAAGCATCTATTATAAACTGCAATTGTAATTGTTAAAATTGTGTGGAAGAATTTCAAGAGACAAGTATATTTCTAAATAATCTATATCTATAATTTGTAATAATATTAATCTTCTAACCTATAATGAGAAAATAATAATAATATTAATATTCATGTTTTATTGAAGCATGAAATTCAAATATGTGTTATGATGTATGACCAGGTGCATGTTATGTTTGTATTATTGGTTTTTCATTGTGTGGAAAATAACATGTGACATCATTTGTATGTGTGCATTCTATTTTACTCTGATTTATACCATATTTATTTGAGGTTAGAAAATGGGTGTTACAGTGACCTGACAGAAGATATTTATATGACTCCACCTCAAGGCTTATTCTCTTCATCTGCAGGCGTGTGCAAGCTCAAATGCTCCTTATATGGTTTGAAACAGGCACCTAGATCATGGTACGAGAAATTCCGCTCCACTCAACTTAGATTCTCCTTTACTCAGAGTCATTATGATTCCTCTGTATTTATTCATAATACATCTGTGGATATTATTTTGCTTCTTTTGTATGTTGATGATATGGTTATTACTGGTTCAGATCATGATTCTATTCAGCAACTTAAGCAACAGTTACAGGCCTTATTTCACATGAAAGATTTGGGTAATCTACATTATTTTCTTGATCTTGAGGTTCATTCTACATCAAAGAGCATCTTTCTCCATCAACACAAGTATGCTACATATTAAATTTTTATAATCGGTCTCGAATCGGCTAATCCAGTAGATACTCTTCTTGAGGTTAATGTTTAATATCACCGTGATGATGGTGATATTTTGCTTGACCCCTTATTGTATTGACAACTTGGGGGTAGCCTCAACTACTTGACTATTACTCGCCCTGACATATCTTTTGTTGTTCAACAAGTAAGTCAATTCATGCATTCTTCTCGCCATCTTCACTTGGTTGCGGTTCATCGTATAATTTGCTACTTAAAGGGAAACTTTCACCGCTGATTATTCTTTTTTGTTGAGTGCTTATAGTGATGTTGATTGGGCAGGGTGTCTTGATACTCGTCGATCTGATTCTGGTTGGTGCATATTTTTTGGTTCTTCATTGATCTCTTAGAAAAGTAAGAAGCAAGCAAGAGTTTCTAAATCTTCTACTAAATCAGAGTATAGTGCCATGTCTGCTACTTGTTCAAAAATATTTTGGCTTCATTGTCTTTTGACTGAACTTGGATTTCCTCAAACTGAGTCAACTTCACTTTATGCTGACAATACAAGCGCTATTCAAATTGTGGTAAATTCTATTTTTCATGAACGCACCAAACATATAGAAGTTGATTGTCATTCAATATGCGACGCTTACGATGATAAAATAATATCACTTAATCACGTCAGTACTCAGTTGCAGGTTGCAGATATTCTTACCAAGGTTGTTCCACGCCCACTGTAACACCCCTTCTAATTACCCACGTTTTATAAATATTAATCAGAGTTTTTAATCACAAATCAAGAGGCGTCACAATTTAAATATTTCAAATCAACCAGAACAGTTGTCATGCTTTCACTGGAGAATAAATCATTAAATAAAACAGACTTAAAGTTATGTTTACCAGCGGAAATGAAACATAACAAATCTTGAATACATCATTCATAATTATTCCAGGGTAATAAATCGAACATTAACCAAAACTATTATTTAATATCCATAAGGAATCTCAATTCAAACGTTTCCCCAGTGTTACATCTACCAGAGCACGACACTGACACGCGGTTTAACTAAAGGACTCAACTCTAAATGTTATCCTCACTAATTCCAAGCAACTAATCACTTCGGATCTGAAATCATTAAAGTAAGGGTGAGATCTCTATTCAATATAAAATGCATTATACGTTTTTAAATACAATAGAATAATTTGATGCGTTAGTCCATTATCAAAACACATTCATAGTTCAATTCACAAGAGCATTGTACACAATTCATTATGCAAGTAACAATCAATGGAAATCGCAATACTGGAAACCATCCTAGCATGTTACAATCCCATATGCAATGCAGACTCTATGCATGTGGTACCAAACGTGAACCGAGTTCACCCTCTGTTCCATCACACTTGGAAACAACGGAAATCCATGATTCGCCCAGAACACTGAGTCAAGAATCTAGCCTCACTAGCTCACAATCCTGGTAAGTTTATTGGCTCTGCAAGTTCACTTCCACACAATGGGAATGAACCAATTAACAATGCTTATGCATGCATCATAAAAGCATGCAACATCAATTCACAGATTATGATATCACATAATGTCAATCACCAGTGTATCACATTCAATCATAATGAATATCAAATACAACATTGTAAGCATTATTACTCATTCATCAAATCAGGCAATTCAACCCCATTTCCCATCGTCCTCAACTATCCACCTTTTTCAAAAATCGGAAGCTCGACTATTTTTAAAATAATTTTAGCAAAATTATATTTTTCTCTTTTTAAAAGATAGTATTTTTAATTTAAGAAATAATGCCGAAAATGACACTCGAATCGGAGTTACGGTTTAGAAAATATGAATTTTTGAAGTTTAAGTATTTTTGAACTCAATACAGTGGAACTCGGTTCCTACCCTGGTACAACCCGGTTCCCACTTTTTGAAAAAGTCACGCCCCTGGAATTTTGTATGGGAACCCGGTTCCTACCCTACTGGGAACCGGTTTCTACGTACAAAATTGCCAATTTTTGAAAGTTTACTGAACTCGGTTCCTTCCACGGGAACCGGTTCCCACGACTGAGAACCAAAATCGCTATTTTGACAAGACTTATGCATTATTATTCACTTCCCATCATTTCCATACGAGTTGTAACATTAGAAACACCAAATTTCAACCATTATACACCAGTACAACATCAAACATCATTGTTTCATCATTCCTATTAATTATTCGACACACTAACGGTCTTAAATTCTATAATCCGACACCAAATAGGGTTTCCTCCTACAAACCTATAATCACCTAAATCAATTTTCCTAACATACCCAATCATCCGGTTGATTCCCAAAACCCATAAAGCATTAAAATCGAATGAAATCACCCCTTACCTCGCGATGATCTTCGACTTCCTCGGCGTTGGCTTTTTCCTCTCTTCTCTTCTCTTCTCCAATTCTACGTGAAATAAATTTTTCCAAAAAGACCTTCTTTTCCTTTTTATAATCCTTTTAATACTCCTTTTATTTATTCCAATAAAATAAATAATTAGTAACTAGTAAAGTAGAGTACTTTACTCCTCACACCTCTACTTATTCCTCACACCACCAACCCTTCTTTTTAATTAAATAATCCAATTAAATTCAAAAATATAAATAATCAAGCCTTTAATTAATTAAATAATTAAATTCCTAATTATCTAACATTTGAATTAATTCGGGGTGTCACAACTCTCCCCTACTAAAAGAATTTTAGTCCTCGAAAACATACCTTAAACGAAAAGTTCGGGATACGAGTCCTTCATCTGACTCTCCAGCTCCCAAGTTACATTTCCTTCATCTGGTCCTCCCCAAGATACTCGTACCAGTGCTATCTCTTTACCCCGTAATTGCTTCACTTTCCGATCCTCAATTCTCGCGGGTACTGCTTCAACAGTCAGATTATCCCGCACATGCACATCATCTACCTGAATCTCATGAGACGGATCCGCAGTGTACCTCCTCAACTGAGATACATGAAAGACATCATGCAAATTCGCAAGTGACGGCGGTAAAGCAATCGATAAGCAACTTTCCCAACTCTTGGTAATTCGACCGATAACGCGAGTCAACTTCCTTGACTTCAAAGCTCGACCAATACCAGTCATCGGCGTAACTCGCATGAACACATGATCTCCTTCATTAAACTCAAGATCTTTCCTCCTCTTATCATGATAACTTTTCTGACGACTCTGAGAAGCTCTCATCTTCTCTTGAATCATCTTGATCTTTTCTGAAGTTTGTTGAACGATCTCTGGCCCAATCACAACACTTTCTCCAGATTCGTACCAACACAACGGCGTCCGACATCTCCTACCATACAATGCCTCAAAAGGAGCCATACTGATGCTCGAATGAAAACTATTGTTGTAGGTAAACTCTATCAACGGTAAGTAGCTATCCCAAGCTCCACCTTTCTCTAACACACAAGCCCTCAACAAATCTTCTAACGACTGAATCGTCCTCTCCGTTTGACCATCTGTCTGTGGATGATATGCGGAACTCAATCGTAACTTAGTACCCAATGCTTCCTGCAATCCTGTCTAGAACGTAGACGTAAACCTCAGATCTCTATCTGACACAATGCTGGACGGAATACCATGCAAACTTACAATCCTCTCAACATACAGTTCTGCCAACCTCTCCATCGGATAATCCATTCTTATCGGAATAAAGTGAGCAGACTTTGTCAACCGATCAACGATAACCCAAATAGAATCACAATTCTTCGCTGTCCGTGGCAACCCAGACACAAAATCCATAGAGATGCCATCCCACTTCCAATCTGGAACAAACAACAGTTCCATCAATCCTGACGGTTTCTGATGTTCGATCTTTGATTTCTGACAAACCAAACACGCATATACAAACTCAGAAATTTCCTTTTTCATTCCAGGCCACCAAAATAACTTCTTCAAGTCATGATACATTTTAGTAGCACCGAGGTGAATACTCAACCCACTACGGTGTCCTTCTTCCAAAATACTCTTTCTAATCTCAGCAACATCCGAAACACACACTCTATCACCAAATCTCATAACGTCATTCTCATCAATTCGGAACTCACCTCCTTGACCTTGGTTAATCAATGTCAGCTTATCCACCAAACCAACATCAGATTTCTGTCCATTTCGAATCCCTTCCAAAATACCACTAGTCAGCTTCAACATACCCAATTTCACACTAGTCGGAGTAGTTTCGCATACCAAGCTTAAGTCTCTGAATTGTTCCACTAAATCCAATTCACGAACGATTAACATCGACATATGCAAGGATTTCCTGCTTAACGCATCTGCCACCACGTTTTCCTTACCAGGATGGTATTTCAAACCGAAATCATAATCCTTGAGAAATTCTAACCACCTTCTCTGCCTTATATTCAACTCTTTCTGGTCAAAAAGATACTTCAGGCTCTTGTGATCACTGAACACTTCAAACCGTGAACCATATAGATAATGCCTCCATAACTTCAAAACAAACACAACAGCCGCCAACTCCAAATCATGAGTTGGATAATTCCTTTCATGAGTCTTCAACTGTCTTGAAGCATAAGCCACAACCTGCCTATCTTGCATCAAAACACCACCTAGACCCATCAAGGACGCATCACAATACACCACAAAAGATTCTGTCGGATTCGGCAAAATCAGAATCGGAGCACTAGTCAACCTCTTCTTCAACTCTTGGAATCCTTCCTCACAATCTGCATCCCAAACAAACGCTTGACCTTTTCTCGTCAACTTAGTCAATGGTAAAGCTAGCTTCGAAAACCCCTCAATGAATTTTCTGTAGTAACCTGCAAGACCAAGAAAACTACGAATCTCATTCTTCCGCTTCCACTTAGATCGACTTCTACTTTTGTAGGGTCAACAGCAATACCATTCTTGGAAATCACGCGACCAAGAAAACTCACTTCGCTTAACCAAAACTCGCATTTAGACAACTTCGCATAAAGTTTCTTTTCCTTCAACAATTCCAATACAATCCTAAGATGCTTTGCATGCTCTTCGTCATTCTTTGAATAGATCAGAATATCGTCAATAAATACCACCACGAACTTGTCAAGATACGGATGGAATATCCTGTTCATATACTCCATAAAAACACCAGGTGCATTAGTAACTGCAAATGGCATAACAGAATATTCGTAATGCCCATACCTCGTTCTAAATGCAGTCTTCTGAATATCTTCGGCCTTAACACGAATCTGATGATATCCAGACCTCAGATCAATCTTACTAAATACACAAGCTCCGACCAACTGGTCCATCAAATCATCAATCCTCGGCAGTGGATACCGATTCTTGATTGTCACTTTATTCAACTGCCTGTAATCAACACAAAGTCTCATTGTACCTTCCTTCTTCTTAACCAACAATACCGGCGCACCCTACGGGGAAACACTAGGCCGAATAAACTTCTTTTCAAGTAACTCTTCCAACTATTTCTTCAGCTCAGACAACTCAGATGCCGACATGCGATAAGGCGCCATCGACACCGGACTAGTTCCAGGAATCAAATCTATAGCAAACTCTACTTCTCTCAGGTGGTAGCTCACTAACATCTTCCGGAAATACTTCTGGAAATTCATTCACCACCGGTAATTCATCACTCTTAGCCTTTCCTTTCACTTCCGTCGAAGAATATAACATAAACACTACAACACCATCTCTAACGGCTGAATTCATCTGCTTAACTGACATAGTCACGTCATCAACTTTAACTTCTTCAGGGAATATGACCGTCTTCTCAAAACAATTGATATGAACCTGGTTGAAGACCAACCAGTTCATTCCAAGGATAATATCAAGTTGTTCTAAAGGTAGGCACACTAAATCCATACCGAAACCTCTATCAAAAATGACAATAGGACAATTCCTACAAACATACGAAGTAGTCACTAAACCCGACGCAGGAGTGTCAATAACCATACTTCCATCCAAATTAGAAATCTCCAAATTCAATCTCTTAGCAGAGTTTGTGTATTCTTGTTTGATCTGTCAGAAGTCGAAGATTGAACATCAGAAACCGTCTAGTTTTTTGCAGCCGTTTTCCATTCCTGAGTGGAATGGGATAGCATTTCTATGGATTTTGTTTCTGGATTTCCGAGGACTCCGAGTAGTCATGATGTTGTTTGGGTTATTGTGGATAAATTGACAAAGTCTACTCACTTTATTCCAATTTTGATGGATTATCCTATGGAAAAGTTTGCTAAGTTGTATATTTATAAAGTTGTGAGTTTGCGTGGTGTTCTGTCGAATATTGTTTCAAATAGAGATCTGAGGTTTACTTCTCATTTTTGGGAAGGTTTTCAAGATGCTTTGGGTACAAAGTTGCATTTGAGTTCGGCGTATCATCTGCAGACTAATGGTCAGACTGAAAGGAAGATTCAATTATTGGAGGATCTTTTGAGAGCTTGTGTTTTAGAGCAAGGAGGTGCTTGGGATAGTTATTTGCCTTTGATTGAGTTTACCTATAATAATAGTTTTCATTCGAGTATTGGAATGGCTTTGTTTGAGGCTTTGTATGGAAGAAGGTGTATGACGCCTTTATGTTGGTATGAATCTGGTGAGAGTGTTGTGGTTGGACCTGAGATAGTTCAACAGACTACAAATAAGATTAGGATGATTCGGGAAAATATGAATATTTCCCAGAGTTTTCAGAAGAGTTATCATCATAAGAGGAGGAAGGATCTGAGCTTTGAGAAAGGAGATCATGTGCTTTTGAGAGTTACTCCTGTAAATGGTGTTGGTAGAGCTTTAAAGTCACATAAGTTGACTCCGTATTTTATTGGTCCTTATCAGATTGTCGAGAGGGTAGGTGAAGTGGCTTATTAGATTCATTTTCCATCGTCACATGCTAATCTTCATGACGTATTTCATGCATCTCAATTTAGGAAATATATGGGGGATATGTCTCATGTTGTGCCGCTAGATGATGTGCAAGTAAGAGATAATTTGATGGTTGAGACATCACCTATGCATATTGAGGATCGAAGAGTTAAGCAACTCCGAGGTAAGGAAATGTGAAAGTGATTTGGGGAGGTCCCGCTAATGGTAATGTGACTTGGGAGCTTGAGAGCCAGATGAAGGATTCATATCCTAAGATGTTCGCTTGAGGTCATTTTCGAGGGCGAAAATCTTTTAAGTGAGTGAGAGTTGTAACATTCCAAATTTTAATAGTTAATTATTCATTATTATTATTTATCATATTATGTGATAATTAATTTAATTGAGTGATTGGAATGAATATTTGAATTATTTGAATATGTGTGTTATTTGAATAATTGAGTTTTATGAGTAGAAATGAGATTATTTAGAGTTGGGCCTAAATATAAGAATAGAAGTAATAAGGAGGTGTTAAGTGTTAAGTCCAATTTGAGTTTACTAGTTAGTAAAGGGTTAAGAGAAAAACATAGTTAGTGTTGTCATTTGGTGGAAAAGAAGGAAGTGGAGAGGAGAAAGAGGAGTAGAGAAGGAGAAACCCTAAGAAGAGAATCTTCAAGAGGTAAGGGAGATAATATTCATTATTATTTGATTGTATGTTCTTGGGTGGTGATTAGTAATATGCTATAGGATTGGGTATATCAATTTCCAAGTTTTGTTCACTCAAATTGAATTGGGAAAATTGGGATTTTGGTGAAGAAAAACTAGATTTGAAGTTATGATTAGGTTATCCATGATGTATACATGTTAGATGATGTTTACTTGATGATAAATAAACATTAGAACTAAGTTTGGGAAGGAAATTCGCAACTAGTGCAATGTTGTTCGTAGCAGAATTTTTCTACATAATCGTAAGGCCGCTGAGCGCGCGGGGGGCCTCTGAGCGCGCTTTGCTGTGTGCAGAAAAATAAGTTCTTTGATTATGCATGAATGTTTTAGGGGATTTCTTACTTATGATTTATCCTTAATTTACATGAATTCCAATAATTTTTTTGATGAGTTTTGGATTGTTTTTGGATGCGATTTCGATGAATACATGCTACTTGAATTAGTGTATGCATGTTATGTTTTTGGATGAATTGTTGAGAATAACATGTGTTGGCTTGTATGCTATGTGTTATTTATGATGTGTGATGATAGTAAATACTATGTGTGTTGTTTTTTGATGATGGAAATGATGTTTGTGCAAAATAATAGATAATTCAAATGTGTTGGACTATTGCGATATGCTTGATAATTAAGGTTGGTGAATAATCTTAATTGCATATGTTGTTGGTTAAATTACACATGCATTCATGGGGAGTTAGAACTCCGTTATTGTGGCCTTATCCTTGAATGGAAATAGTAGCGGTGAAACTTTGGATTCACAATGTGCTTGATCCTAAATGGAAAAAGAAGCGGTGGACTATATGTTCAAATTGGTGACTTTTGTCTTGTTCGAATCGAAAGCGTGGCTTTGTTTCTAAGTTATTGAATCGAAAGTGAGGTGAGCTTGATGTTCACGATGATACCACATGCATGAGTCACATTGCATTAATGTCTCATGTGTCATTCAAGAATGTGTGTTGTATGTTGGAATTTGTGGCAATTGGTCATGTGGATTATTTGATTGATTGTGTTGGTGACTTTTATGTCGTAAGTGATAAATGTGAACATGTTATACTTGAAATGTTTGTATAATAACATTTATTGCTAATTGGATTGTGAAAACTTACTTTATGGAATATCACTTGAAGTGTGGAGAATTTGTTATAGATGTTGTTTCTATATTACTTCCAATTTATATACATTTAAATAATGATGTGAATTCTCACCCTTCTGTTGTGATGTTGCCTCTATATGGATAACGTGCATGTTTCGAGGATACCGGTGCTTCGCACGAGACTAGTTGAGGAGTTTATCTAGTTATCCTTATACTAGGTAATGCGTCATTGCTCTTGTCATGTAACACGAGGAATTTTATTTGGATTCATGTTATGACTTAATTGAGAAATATTTGTTATTATTCTCGTTTATCTGGATATGTATGAGATGATGATATGTATGGCCTTGGTGTCTAGTATTTGTGACATGATTGGTAGTATGGGATATCAATTATTATTATTTTGTTGATGAATTAATTATTCCGCTGTGAAATGCATGTTTTATTGAAGCATGAAATTCAAATATGTGTTATGATGTATGACCAGGTGCATGTTATGTTTGTATTATTGGTTTTTCATTGTGTGGAAAATAACATGTGACATCATTTATGTGTGTGCATTCTATTTTACTCTAATTTATACCATGTTTATTTGGGGTTAGAAAATGGGTGTTACAGTGACCTGGCAGAAGATATTTATATGACCCCACCTCAAGGCCTATTCTCTTCATCTGCAGGTGTGTGCAAGCTCAAATGCTCCTTATATGGTTTGAAACATGCACCTAGATCATGGTACGAGAAATTTTGCTCCACTCAACTTAGATTCTCCTTTACTCAGAGTCATTATGATTCCTCTATATTTATTCATAATCTATCTGTGGATATTATTTTGCTTCTTTTGTATGTTGATGATATGGTTATTACTGGTTCAGATCATGATTCCATTCAGCAATTTAAGCAACAGTTACAGGCCTTATTTCACATGAAAAATTTGGGTAATCTACATTATTTTCTTGATCTTGAGGTTCATTCTACATCAAAGAGCATCTTTCTCCATCAACACAAGTATGCTACATATTAGATTTCTATGATCGGTCTCGAATCGACTAATCCAGTAGATACTCTTCTTGAGGTTAATGTTTAATATCACCGTGATGATGGTGATATTTTGCTTGACCCCTTATTGTATTGACAACTTGGGGGTAGCCTCAACTACTTGACTATTACTCGCCCTGACATATCTTTTGTTGTTCAACACGTAAGTCAATTCATGCATTTTCCTCGCCATCTTCACTTGGTTGCGGTTCGTCCTATAATTCGCTACTTAAAGGGAAACTTTCACCGCTGATTATTCTTTTTTGTTGGAATTTCTCTTCAGTTGAGTGCTTATAGTGATGTTGATTGGGCAGGGTGTCCTGATACTCGTCGATCTGATTCTGGTTGGTGCACGTTTTTTGGTTCTTCATTGATCTCTTAGAAAAGTAAGAAGCAAGCAAGAGTTTCTAAATCTTCTACTAAATCAGAATATAGTGCCATGTCTGCTACTTGTTCAGAAATATTTTGGCTTCATTGTCTTTTGACTGAACTTGGATTTCCTCAAACAGAGTCAACTTTACTTTATGCTGACAATACAAGCGCCATTCAAATTGTGGTAAATTCTGTTTTTCATGAACGCACCAAACATATAGAAGTTGATTGTCATTCAATACGCGACGCTTACGATGATAAAATAATATCACTTAATCACGTCAATACTCAGTTGAAGGTTATAGATATTCTTACCAAGGTTGTTCCACGCCCACGACATTAATTTCTTGTTAGCAAATTGATGATCCTTGACCAACCACATTAATTTGAAGGGGGTGTTAATCAGAAAATAATCAAACGCATTTATTATGAATAATTTACATTCATAAAATAGAAAATAGTTATTATTTGACACAATTTTTCTAAGATGTATCTATAATATCCATCCATTAAAATGTTGTTAATAGATGAATAGGATGGATTTTATTTTTAATGGATGGATTGAATTGGACATAGTTAAGGAAGTTTTAGTGGATTGTAATTGATTAATGAATTGTTTTTATCCATTCATTAACCATTCCATCATATTCATCTATTTTATCACTCATAATTGCTAGTAACTTAAAAAAAGTAAAAACACTGCAACGATTAATTTCTTATGGAAAAACTCTCGAGAGAATTTAACACATATGCGTGCATAGTGTCTAGATCGAACACGTGACCTCTAATTAAGTTGGAAGAGATTTATTTACAACTTATCCAAGTACTCTTGAGTAAATAGAACAAATGTTTATATATATATATATATATATATATATATATATATATATATATATTAGTTATTATTATATTTTTTTGTTAGTTACTCTTATATATATTTTATATTTGGCCCCCTCAATGATTTCATTCTGGTTCCGCCACTGCTCATCCGGTAGCTGTCTGTCAACCGCACATTGAATTCAACATATGTACAAGACTAAACAACCAACCTATATTCGACCAGGATCTACAAGAGGCAACCGTGATGATCCTCTACAGAGTTTTGAACTCCTCTCTTTATTCCTTGTTTATATTAAATTGAATACTGCAGTTTTCTTGATTGATTTATTGTGATAAAATTCTGATGAGAAACAAATTTGATGTTGCTATTTGTTGATCGAAACTGGGATGTAAGGGAAACTTGTGATTAGACTCTGGCTCGTCTATTCTTTTAAATTGTATAGAAGTTTTGATGTCGAGTTTTTTTCCTGCTAGCATAATGGCTATTGTGTTATGATAGTGTGCCAAATTATCTTTTTGATGATGGTATTGGTTTTTGTATTTAGTTTCGATGATGGTTTAATGTCCATGTCGTGTTTATTCGCATATATTATAACCGAGAAACTAGGGATACAATATTTCGTTCCTTTCTTTCATGTGATTTTAAGCGAAGAAGTTAATTTGTCTTGAATTCGAACAACGTTGAAGTTGGTTGTGATAGTCGATGTTTGTATAGTTTCGATGAAGGCGACGATAATCTCGTGTTTATTTGTGTGCAAATCTAACCGAGGAACTTATGGGGCAGCATGTTGTTTTTGTGTGAATTTAAGCAAGAAAAGTCATGTTTATTTTGTGTATATTTGGTTGAATGGTGGCTGCCCAGTTTCCTTCTTTAAGCATTATTAGGATTTTCATAAGTGGCTTCCCGGTTTACAGTTGGGCCTCCGTCGTACTCCCTCAGACGATTACAGTCTGCCATCAACACCCTTCAACAACCTAGCTAGTGGTGAGAAATTTCACTATCCTTTCTATTAGGCTCTAATTTATGTTTTTTCAAATGTTGAATTGATACTGGTAGTTGTTGATTTGTGTTTTCTAAAACTGTTAGTTGTTGATGTTTGGAAAATTTAGAGTATATCAAATTTGTTTTAAGTTCAGGCTTACCTGTTAGTTTTGAATATGAGTTTTGTTACTGTTTATGGAATTTGTTAACTCTTCTCTAGCCTTGTTAACTCTTAATCTAGTTATTAATTAGTTTCAAGAAAGTTCAAGTTTATTATATTTTTATTTAAGGTTCTTATATGACAAATTGATGCGCGAGAATCAATTGTCAAACAGATTTCATTTTGTATTTTCCTCCTGTGTCAACGGACAGACAATTATTAACGATCCAGATTCAGTAAGAAAGCACTTAATCGAGAGATTCATGACCAGCAATACAGAAAGTTTGTATCTTTGGGCATATAATACTATTCCTACAGGGTTAGATTTTTATTCTAAACTTTTGTTTTAATTTATAGAGAAAATTTCCATCTAAACTTTTGTTTTAATTTATAGACGTCACTGGTTGTTGGTTGCTATGGATCCTATAAAAGAAGTGGTCTATTATCTGAATTCGGTAGATGGTATTTTGACAAATTATCCGGATATGAAGTTAATGATTGATACGTAGGTGAGGCCGTTCTAAATATTCGTGTGTATTTATATATTTAATTATTTCTGTGAGATTGTTCTAAATATTCGTGTGTATTTATATATTTAATTATTTCTGTGAGATTGTTCTAAATATATATTTTTATTTTGTTAGAGCAATACAAGTATTCTGATCTCAAAGAGACGCTCGAGTACCACGGTCTAGATCAAACAACATTACCTGGATCAAAGTGGAGGTATATTAATTTTCACAATTTTGCTTATAATAGTGATGCTACTTGATAAAACAAGACAACTACATATTCTTATTTATTTTTCTATGTAGTGTGCTCAACAGCGAAACAATGTAGATTGTGAATATTTTGTTATGAGGTTTATGAGAGAAATCATTCATTTGGATCGAATATAGATTTCAATCACGGTATGGATTTATAACTTAGAATTTATTATATTTATCGGATATTTCATATGATTTATTACTTTTAACTAAATCATGCATATTATGTTTTGTTATGTAGTACTTTGATGAATACAAGTGTGCATATTACACGAAAAATCAGTTGGAAGAAATCAAGGAGGAATTGTGTAAATATTTTATTGAGAAAAGAATCATATAAGGTATTAATACATTATTGTGTGAAAAGTGTTATGAATACATTATTGTGTGAATACATTATTGACCGTGTTGTTCTGCTCATACCTTACAGGACCAGGACCGTCCGCTCATCGAATTTTGACGATGTTGAACTGATTTTATTAATTAGGGCTGATTTAGTTGTTGTTAGGGCTGATTTTGTTAATGTTGATTTTGTTAGGGTTGATTTAGTTATTGTTAGGGATGACTTTATTATTGTTAAGGATGATTTTTGTTATGTTAGAAATATGTGAATTGAATTATAATAGTGTACATATATTTTGGATTACAATGGTATATAATGTAATGGTATTATAATGCATTTTTTGTATATAACCGCTTCTTTGTTGAAAAATAGAATTACGATTGTAAATTACAGGTTTATGGGATTACAATTGAATATTCCAAGTTTATAGGTTTATGAAATAATGGCGTTATATTTTGGTTTAAAAACCCAAAAAACACTGCCAACAGACACAATAGAAAGCACTTTTTAAGAAAAAGCGCTGCCTAAAATATACATTAGGCAACACTTTTGAAAGCGCTTTCTTAGGCCTACTCTAGAAAGCGCATTTTAAGAAAAAGTGTTGCCTAAGGTATACATAAGGCAACGCTTTCAAAAGCGCTGCCTTTTGTATATCGCAAAAAGCGCTTTCTAAAGTAGGTCTAAGGCAAGCGCTTTTCAAAGCGCTGCCTTTTGATGCCTACAGAAAGCATAAAAGACATTATTTAGAAAGCGCTTTTCTAGAAAAAGCGTTGCTAAAGACCTACTTTAGAAAGCGCTTTTTAAGAAAAAACGCTGTCTAAGTAGACCTTCTTTGGTCTTTTTTGGCGTAGTGAAGTGTCAGTCACTTGTCTCTTCACTTTTGCATTTTCTGTAGTTATATACATGTTCATAATTATTTATTATAGTTCGCACTAAAGTATATGGTATAATATACAGAACATGTATATGTGATTAAATTTGTATTTAAAAGCATAATTTCACAACAAGTGGTATTAGAGAGCGGCCTTCCCGAATAAATAGTTTCATTGGGGATGTTGAAGCATTCTCGCGGACGAACCCAACAAGTTCTAGTCCTCACCGTGATCATTCTAATCGTAGGGGTGTTGAGGATGTAGCAGCAATGCCCAAGGATGCACATCACGATCAACACAAGGGATCCAATTCTGGCTGATATGGAAGCAACTCAAGAAGACCTATAATCTCATCAACATCCAAGCCATGCTTATCAGGGGACCATACTGACAGTTGTACTGGCCGGTTGACCTCATCCGGTAGCTGTCTGTCAACCGCACATTGAATTCAACATATGTACAAGACTAAACAACCAACCTATATTCGACCAGGATCTACAAGAGGCAACCGTGATGACCCTCTACAGAGTTTTGAACTCCTCTCTATCAAGAAGTAACAAACAAATCCAACACCCTTTTGCCGGAAAACAACTTCGAAATTTTAAGCATTTTTCTT
Source organism: Vicia sativa (assembly GCA_021764765.1). Lineage (NCBI taxonomy): Eukaryota > Viridiplantae > Streptophyta > Magnoliopsida > Fabales > Fabaceae > Vicia > Vicia sativa. The sequence goes on along the minus strand of CM038795.1, from coordinate 100,689,347 downwards.
CGACGTTCCCTTAATTTTAGAGTTTTTATTCACCAACAAACACATACTTATTTTTATTGATTAACAAACCACTGCCTACTTGGCCAAAGACTAGTTAATAGTAGTAAATTACAAGTTTCACTTTGACATTGGAGGAAAGTGAAATGATGCTTTTCATAATAATTTGTTAAGGGCATAACAGACCTAGTAATTATAGCTACATTTGCATATAGTACAAAGAAAGAATTTTCAAAACAAACAACTAAAGTTAACAAATTGGAAGAGGAGCACCGTTCCAGTCTCCCAAGCATTCAAGAAGGGATCAATGATTTTCCTTGGCAAATAGCTGTGAATAGTTTGTCACACTCCTCACCTGGTGAAATCACATTTTCTCCTGTTAGCAAACCAGTCCCCAACTCTTGTCTCACAAACTTGTAAAGTGGATAGGATCTGCATTCATTTATCTTGTTTGGAACTTTAGGACTTCCACTCTCATATGCAGTCCTTGCACTTTCAACCTCTTTTGGCAAAAGGGCCTTCAACTCATCCTCAAAAGTTGCAATCTTTTGGAAGATTGATGTGTTCAAATTCTTCTCATTTTCTCCATTCACTAATGCATGATCCACTAAAACTTGCCTTAGCTTTTGCATCAATGGATATGTAGCACTGCAAGCATCATCAATATAGGCAAACACATGCTCCCTATCAACCACTCTCAGCAAGTCCTTTTCACAAAACCTTGAAGGATGGAGTTCTCCATTCACACCTGTTGTAAGTGTCCGTTTAGCAACTTGGCTTACAATGTTCTTGACTGAGTTTTTCAAGTTCTCCTCCAAATGTCTCAAGTCGATTGCTTGGCAAAGTGCGATCAAGAATGTGGAAGACATGAGTTGAAGGATCTCAATGGCTTCGTATGTTTTCCTAGAAGAAATCAAACCCAAAGAGTTGACATCTTGGTTGTGTTGCTCGGCACTTTGGACATGAGTTGTGACCGGATTTGCAAGGTATTGTAGCTCGGAACAATAAGAAGCCATGGCAATTTCAGATCCTTTGAAACCATAATCCAAGCTGGGATTTCTACTGGCAGAGAGATTAGAAGGCAAACCGTTGTTGTAAAAAATCATTGACAAGCTCAGAGAATTGAGCAAACATGAGTTTACCAATGGATGCAAGAGCCAAACGTGTATTATCCATGGACACTCCAATAGGTGTTCCTTGAAAATTCCCACCATGAATAGCCTTGTTTCTTGAAACATCAATCAAAGGGTTATCATTGACAGAATTGATTTCCCTCTCAATAGATTTGGTAGAGAATCGGATGACTTCAATGAGAGGACCAAGCCACTGTGGTGAAGTTCTAAGTGCATATCTATCTTGTTTTGGTTTCTGCAAAGGATCCGTCTCATGCAACTTCTTGGCTGCTTTGACATATGCACTTCCATCCAAAATATGTTCCATGATAGCAGCAGCTTCAATTTGACCAGGGTGGTGCTTTAACTTGTGTGTCAAGTGATCGGTAAATTCAGGCTTGCCTTGCATAACTTCTGCGAAAATGGCTGATAGAACTTCAGACAGGACAGCCAAGATGTTAGCTTCAAATAGAACAATAGAAGCCAAACCAGAACCAACAGCAGTTCCATTAACAAGTGCAAGTCCTTCTTTTGGCTGTAATTCAAAGAAATCAGAATTGATTCCAGCCAATTGGAAAGCTTGTTTGGCATTTAGAATTTCTCCAGAAGGTCCATGAGCTTTGGAATTCGGTCTTCCTGTTAGCAAACCAGCAATGTAAGAAAGAGGGACTAAATCTCCAGAAGCTGTGATAGTACCTCGAAGCGGTAAACACGGGGTGATGTTGTTGTTAATGAGCTCGGTTATGGCCTCCAAGATTTCAAATCTGATTCCAGAATAGCCTTGGAGAAGTGTGTTGATTCGCACTAACATGGCGGCTCTTGTTGCTGTGTGTGGCAGTATGTGGTTTGACTCAGTTCCACTTCCAAATATTCCGGCATTCAAAAACCTGATGAGTTCTTTCTGAAGAGCACCGCCTTGTTTGGTTCGGCGATGTGAGGTAGCGCCGAAACCGGTGGTGACACCGTAACTGTCAGTGCCTTTGTTCATACTCTCCATCACCCAGTCACTGCTGGCCTTAACGCCAGCTCTGGCAGATTCCGACAACTCCACTTTGACACCATGGTCGTGAGAGGCAATCGCAGCCACCTGAGAAATGGTGAGCGTTTGGCCACCAAGACGAACCACCGGCTTACGGTACTCCTCCACCATACGTTTGACTTCATCCAAGTGACTTCCTTTCATTGCCTCTGCAGCCACACCCCAATTCAAAGGATCAGCGGTATTCACTTTCATATTATTATTTTTAGCATTAGTGACGCAGAATGAATCATAACCGTTGTTGTTTTTGGTAATGGCTGCAGCTACTGCTTCCATTTTAATAGTAATGTTTTTTTGGTTGTGTTTTGGTAGAATATTGAGAGAGTGGAAAGTAAAAATGATTATGAAAGAAAGAATGAAAGAGTTGTAGTGAGATAGGAAGGAAGTGTGGTGGAGCTTTTATATAGAGAGATTTGTTTTGGAGGCTCTACATAATACATTATTCTAATAATCATATTTTCTAATGCATGGTTTTTTGTTAGGTAGTTGAAAAACGGAAAAGTGAGTTTGTTGAAAAATAACTATGACCGTTGGATTATCACTTAGTAGTATTGATATTGTGACATGGCACTCTAAGATGTTGGTATTCTTTGCTACTACTTGGTTGGTTGGTAGGACCAAAACAAAAATGAGGTACTAGTAGTTGGTGAGAAGAAGCATAGCAGAGTGGAGAGAAGCTACAACCACGAAAGAGTTGACGAGTCAATTACATGCATGAATTGACCAAGACTCTTCATCATGTCATTCAACTCTAAACCTCGTCAACCCTCTACTCATCTACTCTATTTTTTTAATATCATATTTTTATGGTATCTTTGTTATCAAAGGGAACTAAAATCTTCTTTACGTTAGAAATGTACTTTTTAATCAATCAATCACTATTTTTATTAAATAGAGCATTAGTTTAAAAAACTGTTAGAGTTTGTTTTAAATTGTTATTTGTTGATAGTGTGACTTGTTTCTGAGCTATGATTTTTTTTAGTTTTGTCGAGATCTATAGTTTTCAAAGTGTTTGAGTCGACGTTATGACAACAATGATTTTGTTTAGTTTCACAACCTTCTCACTGTTTACTATGTCATTGAACTTAATCAAAATTAACGTTATATGAAAGTCTATTTTGATGTTAATAATTGAATATATTGATCGTATAATAAATCATTATAGATTAATCTCAAACTTAATCTCAAACTTTATAGGTATGATCTATATGATGGTATGTTTCAATCCAATGTTAATTTTAAAAATATTAATCAAGTGACGTTTTTGGAGTGTAACTCATGGTGTAACTCTTGGTGTAATTTGATCTCTTTTCATATATAAGTCGATGGTATGAGAATCGGTTTGGTTTGACACGCATTTAATTCACCATTACTTAAGATTATGAAGATCCACACACCATTTTGTTTGCTATTTGGTCTTGTATGTGTAAGTAGATTTCTTGGATAATGTATCGATACGTGTGATTTTACTTTTTCTTTTATACCATTATTATTGTAATTGCTATATGTATATAATGTTTGTAATCTCTTTTATTAATATTTAATCTACTTGTGTTTTAGTTTTTATTTATTTAAATTGAGACTATAATTTAGAGTGACATCTATAATTTTTAAAATATAGTGTTTGAATACACATGTCTTTTATTTTGAAATTGGGGAATATGCTTAGTTTGAGTGATTCTTGAGTTGGTAGAATATTTAGCTCAAAATGAGTCTCAAATCTATCTTTTTCAAATTATTTCTTAGAATAAGGATAAACTATTGTAATAGATTTAATCTCAAACATGTTATTAATATATAAGAAAATGATATATGTATTATATTGTATTTGAGTTTTTACGAAGTAGTTTTAAAATCAAAAGTTAAAACTAACCATTAACTTATTATAAGAGTATTTTATTGTAAATAGTTTGATGAAAAATTACTATAACATTTAATTTTTTAGAATAGACAGAATTTAAAATTATTTTAAAGATATTATATTAAAAAGATATAGTAAATTTTATTTTATTTTATTTTTATGATTAAAAAATAATTGTAAAAAATTAAAAATATTATTTTATAATAAGTTTTATGAAAATATGTAAGAAATTGTTAGATTAATATATTTGAGCAGTTTACAGGATTCGAATCCCTAACCTCAAATAAAAGCTCAACATGTGTTTTAATTTTTGAGAATTAGAGATGATGGTTAGTTTGAATTTAGAGATGATGGTTAGATTAATATAAAAAAAGATGTGGCACAAATTATAAGATGAAGTGGCACAAAAATTAAAACTAACCATCATCTCTAATTCTCAAAAATTGTTAAACTCTAAACTAGCAAAACACGCAATTTCAGAAGTTCTCTCATTCATTTCTCTCAACAGTTCTCCTCCTCCTCAGAATCTTCTCACACTGTCTTCTTCCTCGCCTCACCGTCCTCCTCCTCGCTTCATCGTAACAACCAAACATCTCTCGTCGCAACACTCAACCTACTCACAGTATTCCCTCCATTCGTACTCCCTCCGATGATTAGAGTTGCGTCATTACTCTCTCCGACTTGGGCCTCCGTAAACCTCTTCCATCAACTCTCAGACCTTCTGCAACTGAACACAACCGCAACAACCTGTCGTCGTCGGACACACTCCTCGCTCTACGACCTTACATACAAACACCCTTCATTACCGTCCTAGACGTCTATCCGCCGATACAACTCGTTGTTTTTTCGTTCTTCTCTAAGTCTTCATCAACTGACGCCGGCTAACTTTCATTTGTTCGGTAATAGGTTTGTAAAATTTGACTTTATTTCATTTAAGTGTATGATATTTTGATTTATTTGATAGGCTATTGTTATGTTGATTTATTTGGTTTGCGTATATGCTACTAATATTTTGTTTTATCTAAAAAAAAGAGGTTCGATGAATTTGAGTTGAGCTGTTATGTTGATAAACCTGTGTTAAATCCTGTTCAATTTTTGTCACTTTATTCCTTGTTTATATTAAATTGAATACTGCAGTTTTCTTGATTGATTTATTGTGATAAAATTCTGATGAGAAACGAATTTGATGTTGCTATTTGTTGATCGAAACTGGGATGTAAGGGAAACTTGTGATTAGACTCTGGCTCGTCTATTCTTTTAAATTGTATAGAAGTTTTGATGTTGAGTTTTTTTCCTGCTAGCATAATGGCTATTGTGTTATGATAGTGTGCCAAATTATCTTTTTGATGATGGTATTGGTTTTTGTATTTAGTTTCGATGATGGTTTAATGTCCATGTCGTGTTTATTCGCATATATTATAACCGAGAAACTAGGGATACAATATTTCGTTCCTTTCTTTCATGTGATTTTAAGCGAAGAAGTTAATTTGTCTTGAATTCGAACAACGTTGAAGTTGGTTGTGATAGTCGATGTTTGTATAGTTTCGATGAAGGCGACGATAATCTCGTGTTTATTTGTGTGCAAATCTAACCGAGGAACTTATGGGGCAGCATGTTGTTTTTGTGTGAATTTAAGCAAGAAAAGTCATGTTTATTTTGTGTATATTTGGTTGAATGATGGCTGCCCAGTTTCCTTCTTTAAGCATTATTAGGATTTTCATAAGTGGCTTCCCGGTTTACAGTTGGGCCTCCGTCGTACTCCCTCAGACGATTACAGTCTGCCATCAACACCCTTCAACAACCTAGCTAGTGGTGAGAAATTTCACTATCCTTTCTATTAGGCTCTAATTTATGTTTTTTCAAATGTTGAATTGATACTGGTAGTTGTTGATTTGTGTTTTCTAAAACTATTAGTTGTTGATGTTTGGAAAATTTAGAGTATATCAAATTTGTTTTAAGTTCAGGCTTACCTGTTAGTTTTGAATATGAGTTTTGTTACTGTTAATGGAATTTGTTAACTCTTCTCTAGCCTTGTTAACTCTTAATCTAGTTATTAATTAGTTTCAAGAAAGTTCAAGTTTATTATATTTTTATTTAAGGTTCTTATATGACAAATTGATGCGCGAGAATCAATTGTCAAACAGATTTCATTTTGTATTTTCCTCCTGTGTCAACGGACAGACAATTATTAACGATCCAGATTCAGTAAGAAAACACTTAATCGAGAGATTCATGACCCGCAATACAGAAAGTTTGTATCTTTGGGCATATAATACTATTCCTACAGGGTTAGATTTTTATTCTAAACTTTTGTTTTAATTTATAGAGAAAATTTCCATCTAAACTTTTGTTTTAGTTTATAGACGTCACTGGTTGTTGGTTGCTATGGATCCTATAAAAGAAGTGGTCTATTATCTGAATTCGGTAGATGGTATTTTGACAAATTATCCGGATATGAAGTTAATGATTGATACGTAGGTGAGGCCGTTCTAAATATTCGTGTGTATTTATATATTTAATTATTTCTGTGAGATTGTTCTAAATATTCGTGTGTATTTATATATTTAATTATTTATGTGAGATTGTTCTAAATATATATTTTTATTTTGTTAGAGCAATACAAGTATTCTGATCTCAAAGAGCGGCTCCACGGTCTAGATCAAACAACATTACCTGGATCAAAGTGGAGGTATATTAATTTTCACAATTTTGCTTATAATAGTGATGCTACTTGATAAAACAAGACAACTACATATTCTTATTTATTTTTCTATGTAGTGTGCTCAACAGCGAAACAATGTAGATTGTGAATATTTTGTTATGAGGTTTATGAGAGAAATCATTCATTTGGATCGAATATAGATTTCAATCACGGTATGGATTTATAACTTAGAATTTATTATATTTATCGGATATTTCATATAATTTATTACTTTTAACTAAATCATGCATATTATGTTTTGTTATGTAGTACTTTGATGAATACAAGTGTGCATATTACACGAAAAATCAGTTGGAAGAAATCAAGGAGGAATTGTGTAAATATTTTATTGAGAAAAGAATCATATAAGGTATTACTACATTATTGTGTGAAAAGTGTTATGAATACATTATTGTGTGAATACATTATTGACCGTGTTGTTCTGCTCATACCTTACAGGACCAGGACCGTCCGCTCATCGAATTTTGGCGATGTTGAACTGATTTTATTAATTAGGGCTGATTTAGTTGTTGTTAGGGCTGATTTTGTTAATGTTGATTTTGTTAGGGTTGATTTAGTTATTGTTAGGGATGACTTTATTATTGTTAAAGATGATTTTTGTTATGTTAGAAATATGTGAATTGAATTATAATAGTGTACATATATTTTGGATTACAATGGTATATAATGTAATGGTATTATAATGCATTTTTTTGTATATAACCGCTTCTTTGTTGAAAAATAGAATTACGATTGTAAATTACAGGTTTATGGGATTACAATTGAATATTCCAAGTTTATAGGTTTATGAAATAATGGCGTTATATTTTGGTTTAAAAACCCAAAAAACACTGCCAACAGACACAATAGAAAGCACTTTTTAAGAAAAAGCGCTGCCTAAAATATACATTAGGCAACACTTTTGAAAGCGCTTTCTTAGGCCTACTCTAGAAAGCGCATTTTAAGAAAAACTGTTGCCTAAGGTACACATAAGGCAACGCTTTCAAAAGCGCTGCCTTTTGTATACCGCAACGCTTTTTCTTAAAAAGCGCTTTCTAAAGTAGGCCTAAGGCAGCGCTTTTCAAAGCGCTGCCTAAAGATGCCTACAGAAAGCATAAAAGACATTATTTAGAAAGCGCTTTTCTAGAAAAAGCGTTGCTAAAGACCTACTTTAGAAAGCGCTTTTTAAGAAAAAACGCTGTCTAAGTAGACCTTCTTTGGTCTTTTTTGGCGTAGTGAAGTGTCAGTCACTTGTCTCTTCACTTTTGCATTTTCTGTAGTTATATACATGTTCATAATTATTTATTATAGTTCGCACTAAAGTATATGGTATAATATACAGAACATGTATATGTGATTAAATTTGTATTTAAAAGCATAATTTCACAACAAGTGGTATTAGAGAGCAGGCCTTCCCGAATAAATAGTTTCATTGGGGATGTTGAAGCATTCTCGCGGACGAACCCAACAAGTTCTAGTCCTCACCGTGATCATTCTAATCGTAGGGGTGTTGAGGATGTAGCAGCAATGCCCAAGGATGCACATCACGATCAACACAAGGGATCCAATTCTGGCTGATATGGAAGCAACTCAAGAAGACCTATAATCTCATCAACATCCAAGCCATGCTTATCAGGGGACCATACTGACAGTTGTACTGGCCGGTTGACCTCATCCGGTAGCTGTCTGTCAACCGCACATTGAATTCAACATATGTACAAGACTAAACAACCAACCTATATTCGACCAGGATCTACAAGAGGCAACCGTGATGACCCTCTACAGAGTTTTGAACTCCTCTCTATCAAGAAGTAACAAACAAATCCAACACCCTTTTGCCGGAAAACAACTTCGAAATTTTAAGCATTTTTCTTCGACGTTCCCTTAATTTTAGAGTTTTTATTCACCAACAAACACATACTTATTTTTATTGATTAACAAACCACTGCCTACTTGGCCAAAGACTAGTTAATAGTAGTAAATTACAAGTTTCACTTTGACATTGGAGGAAAGTGAAATGATGCTTTTCATAATAATTTGTTAAGGGCATAACAGACCTAGTAATTATAGCTACATTTGCATATAGTACAAAGAAAGAATTTTCAAAACAAACAACTAAAGTTAACAAATTGGAAGAGGAGCACCGTTCCAGTCTCCCAAGCATTCAAGAAGGGGATCAATGATTTTTCCTTGGCAAATAGCTGTGAATAGTTTGTCACACTCCTCACCTGGTGAAATCACATTTTCTCCTGTTAGCAAACCAGTCCCCAACTCTTGTCTCACAAACTTGTAAAGTGGATAGGATCTGCATTCATTTATCTTGTTTGGAACTTTAGGACTTCCACTCTCATATGCAGTCCTTGCACTTTCAACCTCTTTTGGCAAAAGGGCCTTCAACTCATCCTCAAAAGTTGCAATCTTTTGGAAGATTGATGTGTTCAAATTCTTCTCATTTTCTCCATTCACTAATGCATGATCCACTAAAACTTGCCTTAGCTTTTGCATCAATGGATATGTAGCACTGCAAGCATCATCAATATAGGCAAACACATGCTCCCTATCAACCACTCTCAGCAAGTCCTTTTCACAAAACCTTGAAGGATGGAGTTCTCCATTCACACCTGTTGTAAGTGTCCGTTTAGCAACTTGGCTTACAATGTTCTTGACTGAGTTTTTCAAGTTCTCCTCCAAATGTCTCAAGTCGATTGCTTGGCAAAGTGCGATCAAGAATGTGGAAGACATGAGTTGAAGGATCTCAATGGCTTCGTATGTTTTCCTAGAAGAAATCAAACCCAAAGAGTTGACATCTTGGTTGTGTTGCTCGGCACTTTGGACATGAGTTGTGACCGGATTTGCAAGGTATTGTAGCTCGGAACAATAAGAAGCCATGGCAATTTCAGATCCTTTGAAACCATAATCCAAGCTGGGATTTCTACTGGCAGAGAGATTAGAAGGCAAACCGTTGTTGTAAAAATCATTGACAAGCTCAGAGAATTGAGCAAACATGAGTTTACCAATGGATGCAAGAGCCAAACGTGTATTATCCATGGACACTCCAATAGGTGTTCCTTGAAAATTCCCACCATGAATAGCCTTGTTTCTTGAAACATCAATCAAAGGGTTATCATTGACAGAATTGATTTCCCTCTCAATAGATTTGGTAGAGAATCGGATGACTTCAATGAGAGGACCAAGCCACTGTGGTGAAGTTCTAAGTGCATATCTATCTTGTTTTGGTTTCTGCAAAGGATCCGTCTCATGCAACTTCTTGGCTGCTTTGACATATGCACTTCCATCCAAAATATGTTCCATGATAGCAGCAGCTTCAATTTGACCAGGGTGGTGCTTTAACTTGTGTGTCAAGTGATCGGTAAATTCAGGCTTGCCTTGCATAACTTCTGCGAAAATGGCTGATAGAACTTCAGACAGGACAGCCAAGATGTTAGCTTCAAATAGAACAATAGAAGCCAAACCAGAACCAACAGCAGTTCCATTAACAAGTGCAAGTCCTTCTTTTGGCTGTAATTCAAAGAAATCAGAATTGATTCCAGCCAATTGGAAAGCTTGTTTGGCATTTAGAATTTCTCCAGAAGGTCCATGAGCTTTGGAATTCGGTCTTCCTGTTAGCAAACCAGCAATGTAAGAAAGAGGGACTAAATCTCCAGAAGCTGTGATAGTACCTCGAAGCGGTAAACACGGGGTGATGTTGTTGTTAATGAGCTCGGTTATGGCCTCCAAGATTTCAAATCTGATTCCAGAATAGCCTTGGAGAAGTGTGTTGATTCGCACTAACATGGCGGCTCTTGTTGCTGTGTGTGGCAGTATGTGGTTTGACTCAGTTCCACTTCCAAATATTCCGGCATTCAAAAACCTGATGAGTTCTTTCTGAAGAGCACCGCCTTGTTTGGTTCGGCGATGTGAGGTAGCGCCGAAACCGGTGGTGACACCGTAACTGTCAGTGCCTTTGTTCATACTCTCCATCACCCAGTCACTGCTGGCCTTAACGCCAGCTCTGGCAGATTCCGACAACTCCACTTTGACACCATGGTCGTGAGAGGCAATCGCAGCCACCTGAGAAATGGTGAGCGTTTGGCCACCAAGACGAACCACCGGCTTACGGTACTCCTCCACCATACGTTTGACTTCATCCAAGTGACTTCCTTTCATTGCCTCTGCAGCCACACCCCAATTCAAAGGATCAGCGGTATTCACTTTCATATTATTATTTTTAGCATTAGTGACGCAGAATGAATCATAACCGTTGTTGTTTTTGGTAATGGCTGCAGCTACTGCTTCCATTTTAATAGTAATGTTTTTTTGGTTGTGTTTTGGTAGAATATTGAGAGAGTGGAAAGTAAAAATGATTATGAAAGAAAGAATGAAAGAGTTGTAGTGAGATAGGAAGGAAGTGTGGTGGAGCTTTTATATAGAGAGATTTGTTTTGGAGGCTCTACATAATACATTATTCTAATAATCATATTTTCTAATGCATGGTTTTTTGTTAGGTAGTTGAAAAACGGAAAAGTGAGTTTGTTGAAAATAACTATGACCGTTGGATTATCACTTAGTAGTATTGATATTGTGACATGGCACTCTAAGATGTTGGTATTCTTTGCTACTACTTGGTTGGTTGGTAGGACCAAAACAAAAATGAGGTACTAGTAGTTGGTGAGAAGAAGCATAGCAGAGTGGAGAGAAGCTACAACCACGAAAGAGTTGACGAGTCAATTACATGCATGAATTGACCAAGACTCTTCATCATGTCATTCAACTCTAAACCTCGTCAACCCTCTACTCATCTACTCTATTTTTTTAATATCATATTTTTATGGTATCTTTGTTATCAAAGGGAACTAAAATCTTCTTTACGTTAGAAATGTACTTTTTAATCAATCAATCACTATTTTTATTAAATAGAGCATTAGTTTAAAAAACTGTTAGAGTTTGTTTTAAATTGTTATTTGTTGATAGTGTGACTTGTTTCTGAGCTATGATTCTTTTTAGTTTTGTCGAGATCTATAGTTTTCAAAGTGTTTGAGTCGACGTTATGACAACAATGATTTTGTTTAGTTTCACAACCTTCTCACTGTTTACTATGTCATTGAACTTAATCAAAATTAACGTTATATGAAAGTCTATTTTGATGTTAATAATTGAATATATTGATCGTATAATAAATCATTATAGATTAATCTCAAACTTAATCTCAAACTTTATAGGTATGATCTATATGATGGTATGTTTCAATCCAACTGTTAATTTTAAAAAATATTAATCTGAAGTGACGTTTTTGAGGGAGTGTAACTCATGGTGTAACTCTTCGGGTGTAATTTGATCTCTTTTCATATATAAGTCGATGGTATGAGAATCAGTTTGGTTTGACACGCATTTAATTCACCATTACTTAAGATTATGAAGATCCACACACCATTTTGTTTGCTATTTGGTCTTGTAGCTGTGTAAGTAGATTTACTGGATAATGTATCTGATACGTGTGATTTTACTTCTTTCTTTTATACCATTATTATTGTAATTGCTATATGTATATAATGTTTGTAATCTCTTTTATTAATATTTAATCTACTTGTGTTTTAGTTTTTTTATTTATTTAAATTGAGACTATAATTTAGAGTGACATCTATAATTTTTAAAATATAGTGTTTGAATACACGCATGTCTTTTATTTTGAAATTGGGGGAATATGCTTAGTTTGAGTGATTCTTGAGTTGGTAGAATATTTAGCTCAAAATGAGTCTCAAATCTATCTTTTTCAAATTATTTCTTAGAATAAGGATAAACTATTGTAATAGATTTAATCTCAAACATGTTATTAATATATAAGAAAATGATATATGTATTATATTGTATTTGAGTTTTTACGAAGTAGTTTTAAAATCAAAAGTTAAAACTAACCATTAACTTATTATAAGAGTATTTTATTGTAAATAGTTTGATGAAAAATTACTATAACATTTAATTTTTTAGAATAGACAGAATTTAAAATTATTTTAAAGATATTATATTAAAAAGATATAGTAAATTTTATTTTATTTTATTTTTATGATTAAAAAATAATTGTAAAAAAATAAAAATATTATTTTATAATAAGTTTTATGAAAATATGTAAGAAATTGTTAGATTAATATATTTGAGCAGTTTTCAGGATTCGAATCCCTAACCTCAAATAAAAGCTCAACATGTGTTTTAATTTTTGAGAATTAGAGATGATGGTTAGTTTGAATTTAGAGATGATGGTTAGATTAATATAAAAAAAGATGTGGCACAAATTATAAGATGAAGTGGCACAAAAATTAAAACTAACCATCATCTCTAATTCTCAAAAATTGTTAAACTCTAAACTAGCAAAACACGCAATTTCAGAAGTTCTCTCATTCATTTCTCTCAACAGTTCTCCTCCTCCTCAGAATCTTCTCACACTGTCTTCTTCCTCGCCTCACCGTCCTCCTCCTCGCTTCATCGTAACAACCAAACATCTCTCGTCGCAACACTCAACCTACTCACAGTATTCCCTCCATTCGTACTCCCTCCGATGATTAGAGTTGCGTCGCCGTCGTACTCTCTCCGACGATTACAGTTGGGCCTCCGCCGTAAACCTCTTCCATCAACTCTCAGACCTTCTGCAACTGAACACAACCGCAACAACCTGTCGTCGTCGGACACACTCCTCGCTCTACGACCTTACATACAAACACCCTTCATTACCGTCCTAGACGTCTATCCGCCGATACAACTCGTTGTTTTTTCGTTCTTCTCTAAGTCTTCATCAACTGACGCCGGCTAACTTTCATTTGTTCGGTAATAGGTTTGTAAAATTTGACTTTATTTCATTTAAGTGTATGATATTTTGATTTATTTGATAGGCTATTGTTATGTTGATTTATTTGGTTTGCGTATATGCTACTAATATTTTGTTTTATCTAAAAAAAAGAGGTTCGATGAATTTGAGTTGAGCTGTTATGTTGATAAACCTGTGTTAAATCCTGTTCAATTTTTGTCACTTTATTCCTTGTTTATATTAAATTGAATACTGCAGTTTTCTTGATTGATTTATTGTGATAAAATTCTGATGAGAAACGAATTTGATGTTGCTATTTGTTGATCGAAACTGGGATGTAAGGGAAACTTGTGATTAGACTCTGGCTCGTCTATTCTTTTAAATTGTATAGAAGTTTTGATGTTGAGTTTTTTTCCTGCTAGCATAATGGCTATTGTGTTATGATAGTGTGCCAAATTATCTTTTTGATGATGGTATTGGTTTTTGTATTTAGTTTCGATGATGGTTTAATGTCCATGTCGTGTTTATTCGCATATATTATAACCGAGAAACTAGGGATACAATATTTCGTTCCTTTCTTTCATGTGATTTTAAGCGAAGAAGTTAATTTGTCTTGAATTCGAACAACGTTGAAGTTGGTTGTGATAGTCGATGTTTGTATAGTTTCGATGAAGGCGACGATAATCTCGTGTTTATTTGTGTGCAAATCTAACCGAGGAACTTATGGGGCAGCATGTTGTTTTTGTGTGAATTTAAGCAAGAAAAGTCATGTTTATTTTGTGTATATTTGGTTGAATGATGGCTGCCCAGTTTCCTTCTTTAAGCATTATTAGGATTTTCATAAGTGGCTTCCCGGTTTACAGTTGGGCCTCCGTCGTACTCCCTCAGACGATTACAGTCTGCCATCAACACCCTTCAACAACCTAGCTAGTGGTGAGAAATTACACTATCCTTTCTATTAGGCTCTAATTTATGTTTTTTCAAATGTTGAATTGATACTGGTAGTTGTTGATTTGTGTTTTCTAAAACTATTAGTTGTTGATGTTTGGAAAATTTAGAGTATATCAAATTTGTTTTAAGTTCAGGCTTACCTGTTAGTTTTGAATATGAGTTTTGTTACTGTTTATGGAATTTGTTAACTCTTCTCTAGCCTTGTTAACTCTTAATCTAGTTATTAATTAGTTTCAAGAAAGTTCAAGTTTATTATATTTTTATTTAAGGTTCTTATATGACAAATTGATGCGCGAGAATCAATTGTCAAACAGATTTCATTTTGTATTTTCCTCCTGTGTCAACGGACAGACAATTATTAACGATCCAGATTCAGTAAGAAAACACTTAATCGAGAGATTCATGACCCGCAATACAGAAAGTTTGTATCTTTGGGCATATAATACTATTCCTACAGTAGGGTTAGATTTTTATTCTAAACTTTTGTTTTAATTTATAGAGAAAATTTCCATCTAAACTTTTGTTTTAGTTTATAGACGTCACTGGTTGTTGGTTGCTATGGATCCTATAAAAGAAGTGGTCTATTATCGAATTCGTAGATGGTATTTTGACAAATTATCCGGATATGAAGTTAATGATTGATACGTAGGTGAGGCCGTTCTAAATATTCGTGTGTATTTATATATTTAATTATTTCTGTGAGATTGTTCTAAATATTCGTGTGTATTTATATATTTAATTATTTATGTGAGATTGTTCTAAATATATATTTTATTTTGTTAGAGCAATACAAGTATTCGATCTCAAAGAGGCCGAGTACCACGGTCTAGATCAAACAACATTACCTGGATCAAAGTGGAGGTATATTAATTTTCACAATTTTGCTTATAATAGTGATGCTACTTGATAAAACAAGACAACTACATATTCTTATTTATTTTTCTATGTAGTGTGCTCAACAGCGAAACAATGTAGATTGTGAATATTTTGTTATGAGGTTTATGAGAGAAATCATTCATTTGGATCGAATATAGATTTCAATCACGGTATGGATTTATAACTTAGAATTTATTATATTTATCGGATATTTCATATAATTTATTACTTTTAACTAAATCATGCATATTATGTTTTGTTATGTAGTACTTTGATGAATACAAGTGTGCATATTACACGAAAAATCAGTTGGAAGAAATCAAGGAGGAATTGTGTAAATATTTTATTGAGAAAAGAATCATATAAGGTATTAATACATTATTGTGTGAAAAGTGTTATGAATACATTATTGTGTGAATACATTATTGACCGTGTTGTTCTTCTCATACCTTACAGGACGAGGACCGTCCGCTCATCGAATTTTGGCGATGTTGAACCGATTTTATTAATTAGAATGATTTAGTTGTTGTTAGGTGATTTTGTTAATGTTGATTTTGTTAGGGTTGATTTAGTTATTGTTAGGGATGACTTTATTATTGTTAAAGATGATTTTTGTTATGTTAGAAATATGTGAATTGAATTATAATAGTGTACATATATTTTGGATTACAATGGTATATAATGTAATGGTATTATAATGCATTTTTTTGTATATAACCGCTTCTTTGTTGAAAAATAGAATTACGATTGTAAATTACAGGTTTATGGGATTACAATTGAATATTCCAAGTTTATAGGTTTATGAAATAATGGCGTTATATTTTGGTTTAAAAACCCAAAAAACATTGCCAACAGACACAATAGAAAGCACTTTTTAAGAAAAAGCGCTGCCTAAAATATACATTAGGCAACACTTTGAAAGCGTTTAGGCCTACTCTAGAAAGCGCATTTTAAGAAAACTGTTGCCTAAGGTACATAAGGCAACGCTTTCAAAAGCTGCCTTTTGTATACCGCAACGCTTTTTCTTAAAAAGCGCTTTCTAAAGTAGGCCTAAGGCAGCGCTTTTCAAAGCGCTGCCTAAAGATGCCTACAGAAAGCATAAAAGACATTATTTAGAAAGCGCTTTTCTAGAAAAAGCGTTGCTAAAGACCTACTTTAGAAAGCGCTTTTTAAGAAAAAACGCTGTCTAAGTAGACCTTCTTTGGTCTTTTTTGGCGTAGTGAAGTGTCAGTCACTTGTCTCTTCACTTTTGCATTTTCTGTAGTTATATACATGTTCATAATTATTTATTATAGTTCGCACTAAAGTATATGGTATAATATACAGAACATGTATATGTGATTAAATTTGTATTTAAAAGCATAATTTCACAACAAGTGGTATTAGAGCGTGCCTTCCGAATAAATAGTTTCATTGGGGATGTTGAAGCATTCTCGGACGAACCCAACAAGTTCTAGTCCTCACCGTGATCATTCTAATCGTAGGGGTGTTGAGGATGTAGCAGCAATGCCCAAGGATGCACATCACGATCAACACAAGGGATCCAATTCTGGCTGATATGGAAGCAACTCAAGAAGACCTATAATCTCATCAACATCCAAGCCATGCTTATCAGGGGACCATACTGACAGTTGTACTGGCCGGTTGACCTCATCCGGTAGCTGTCAGTCAACCGCACATTGAATTCAACATATGTACAAGACTAAACAACCAACCTATATTCGACCAGGATCTACAAGAGGCAACCGTGATGACCCTCTACAGAGTTTTGAACTCCTCTCTATCAAGAAGTAACAAACAAATCCAACACCCTTTTGCCGGAAAACAACTTCGAAATTTTAAGCATTTTTCTTCGACGTTCCCTTAATTTTAGAGTTTTTATTCACCAACAAACACATACTTATTTTTATTGATTAACAAACCACTGCCTACTTGGCCAAAGACTAGTTAATAGTAGTAAATTACAAGTTTCACTTTGACATTGGAGGAAAGTGAAATGATGCTTTTCATAATAATTTGTTAAGGGCATAACAGACCTAGTAATTATAGCTACATTTGCATATAGTACAAAGAAAGAATTTTCAAAACAAACAACTAAAGTTAACAAATTGGAAGAGGAGCACCGTTCCAGTCTCCCAAGCATTCAAGAAGGGGATCAATGATTTTTCCTTGGCAAATAGCTGTGAATAGTTTGTCACACTCCTCACCTGGTGAAATCACATTTTCTCCTGTTAGCAAACCAGTCCCCAACTCTTGTCTCACAAACTTGTAAAGTGGATAGGATCTGCATTCATTTATCTTGTTTGGAACTTTAGGACTTCCACTCTCATATGCAGTCCTTGCACTTTCAACCTCTTTTGGCAAAAGGGCCTTCAACTCATCCTCAAAAGTTGCAATCTTTTGGAAGATTGATGTGTTCAAATTCTTCTCATTTTCTCCATTCACTAATGCATGATCCACTAAAACTTGCCTTAGCTTTTGCATCAATGGATATGTAGCACTGCAAGCATCATCAATATAGGCAAACACATGCTCCCTATCAACCACTCTCAGCAAGTCCTTTTCACAAAACCTTGAAGGATGGAGTTCTCCATTCACACCTGTTGTAAGTGTCCGTTTAGCAACTTGGCTTACAATGTTCTTGACTGAGTTTTTCAAGTTCTCCTCCAAATGTCTCAAGTCGATTGCTTGGCAAAGTGCGATCAAGAATGTGGAAGACATGAGTTGAAGGATCTCAATGGCTTCGTATGTTTTCCTAGAAGAAATCAAACCCAAAGAGTTGACATCTTGGTTGTGTTGCTCGGCACTTTGGACATGAGTTGTGACCGGATTTGCAAGGTATTGTAGCTCGGAACAATAAGAAGCCATGGCAATTTCAGATCCTTTGAAACCATAATCCAAGCTGGGATTTCTACTGGCAGAGAGATTAGAAGGCAAACCGTTGTTGTAAAAATCATTGACAAGCTCAGAGAATTGAGCAAACATGAGTTTACCAATGGATGCAAGAGCCAAACGTGTATTATCCATGGACACTCCAATAGGTGTTCCTTGAAAATTCCCACCATGAATAGCCTTGTTTCTTGAAACATCAATCAAAGGGTTATCATTGACAGAATTGATTTCCCTCTCAATAGATTTGGTAGAGAATCGGATGACTTCAATGAGAGGACCAAGCCACTGTGGTGAAGTTCTAAGTGCATATCTATCTTGTTTTGGTTTCTGCAAAGGATCCGTCTCATGCAACTTCTTGGCTGCTTTGACATATGCACTTCCATCCAAAATATGTTCCATGATAGCAGCAGCTTCAATTTGACCAGGGTGGTGCTTTAACTTGTGTGTCAAGTGATCGGTAAATTCAGGCTTGCCTTGCATAACTTCTGCGAAAATGGCTGATAGAACTTCAGACAGGACAGCCAAGATGTTAGCTTCAAATAGAACAATAGAAGCCAAACCAGAACCAACAGCAGTTCCATTAACAAGTGCAAGTCCTTCTTTTGGCTGTAATTCAAAGAAATCAGAATTGATTCCAGCCAATTGGAAAGCTTGTTTGGCATTTAGAATTTCTCCAGAAGGTCCATGAGCTTTGGAATTCGGTCTTCCTGTTAGCAAACCAGCAATGTAAGAAAGAGGGACTAAATCTCCAGAAGCTGTGATAGTACCTCGAAGCGGTAAACACGGGGTGATGTTGTTGTTAATGAGCTCGGTTATGGCCTCCAAGATTTCAAATCTGATTCCAGAATAGCCTTGGAGAAGTGTGTTGATTCGCACTAACATGGCGGCTCTTGTTGCTGTGTGTGGCAGTATGTGGTTTGACTCAGTTCCACTTCCAAATATTCCGGCATTCAAAAACCTGATGAGTTCTTTCTGAAGAGCACCGCCTTGTTTGGTTCGGCGATGTGAGGTAGCGCCGAAACCGGTGGTGACACCGTAACTGTCAGTGCCTTTGTTCATACTCTCCATCACCCAGTCACTGCTGGCCTTAACGCCAGCTCTGGCAGATTCCGACAACTCCACTTTGACACCATGGTCGTGAGAGGCAATCGCAGCCACCTGAGAAATGGTGAGCGTTTGGCCACCAAGACGAACCACCGGCTTACGGTACTCCTCCACCATACGTTTGACTTCATCCAAGTGACTTCCTTTCATTGCCTCTGCAGCCACACCCCAATTCAAAGGATCAGCGGTATTCACTTTCATATTATTATTTTTAGCATTAGTGACGCAGAATGAATCATAACCGTTGTTGTTTTTGGTAATGGCTGCAGCTACTGCTTCCATTTTAATAGTAATGTTTTTTTGGTTGTGTTTTGGTAGAATATTGAGAGAGTGGAAAGTAAAAATGATTATGAAAGAAAGAATGAAAGAGTTGTAGTGAGATAGGAAGGAAGTGTGGTGGAGCTTTTATATAGAGAGATTTGTTTTGGAGGCTCTACATAATACATTATTCTAATAATCATATTTTCTAATGCATGGTTTTTTGTTAGGTAGTTGAAAAACGGAAAAGTGAGTTTGTTGAAAAATAACTATGACCGTTGGATTATCACTTAGTAGTATTGATATTGTGACATGGCACTCTAAGATGTTGGTATTCTTTGCTACTACTTGGTTGGTTGGTAGGACCAAAACAAAAATGAGGTACTAGTAGTTGGTGAGAAGCAACAACCAAGAAAGAGTTGCCGAATCAATTACATGCATGAATTGACCAAGACTCTTCATCATGTCATTCAACTCTAAACCTCGTCAACCCTTTACTCATCTACTCTATTTTTTTAATATCATATTTTTACGGTATCTTTGTTATCAAAGGGAACTAAAATCTTCTTTACATGGAAATCTACTTCTTAATCAATTAATCAATCACTATTTTTATCAAATAGAGCATTAGTCTAAAAAATTGTCAGAGTTTGTTTTAAATTGTTATTTGTTGATAGTGTGACTTGCTTCTGAACTATGATTCTTTTTTGTTTTGTTAAGATCTATAGTTTTCAAAGTGTTTGAGTCGATGTTATGACAACAATGATTTTGTTTAATTTCACGACCTTCTCACTGCCTTGTTGGACTTAAAATTTCCTAATTATGATCCACTTCAATTTAGGTTTGTTAGTCTTGAAACAGGTATTATGCTTAATTTGATTTCTCACATGAAGTTGATGGTATGGGAATCAGTTTGGTTTGACACTCATTTAATTCACCATTACTTAAGATTATGAAGATCCACACACCATTTTGTTTGCTATATGGTCTTGTATCTCAGTAAGTAGATTTACTGGATAGTGTATGTGATATGTGTGATTTTACTTCTTTCTTTTATACCATTATTATTGTAATTGCTATATGTATATAATGTTTGTAATCTCTTTTATTATTATTTAATCTACTTGTGTTTTAGTTTTTTTTTTATATTTTAAATTGAGACTATAATTTAGAGTGACATCTATAATTTTTAAAATATAGTGTTTGAATACATGCATGTCTTTTATTTTGAAACTAGTAAGTAACTCGTGCTGTCGCACGGGTCCGGTCGAGATTTCATATAACATGGAACTAACTTTGTCATGTAATAGAACATTCCTGTATTTTTTAAGTATGGCAGCGTATTTTCAATTATATAAGACAACAATTAAAAAAATAGTTAACAGATAGATATTAAAATGACCAGTCAATAGTTGGTTGTCATACGTTCACATTTTACATGTGAATCTCGATGAGTTAACAAACCCCAATTTTAATCCAAATAATTAATTGTAAAAATGTATTAAACCAATTTTAAATATTAGCATATTTTTCAAATATAAAATGTATGACAACTTCCCGTCGTGATTCACACTACATGTCTACCAAATTATCTTTTGTAAAGTTAGAATTCATTCTCCAATTGGTTAACATTCTTATAATTATAAATATAAGTTAATAATATACATAAATTTTTAAGCATTGATATGTACTTATAATAAATCGTACATTCGATTCTCTAACTTCAATTATATAAAACAATAGCAATATAAATTTTTAAAATATGAACATTAAAATGAACAGTCTACAACTGCTATCTCATAGATACATTCACATCTACCCGTAAATCCAGATGAGTTAACAAGTCCTGTTGAATCCAAATGAGTTAATTCTAAAAAAATATTACATTCTACAATGTATGACAACTTCTCGTTACATTTCAATTTTATTATCTTCTTATTAGATGATATTTATAAATTTTAAATATAGTTTATTAATTTTTTACTGTAACCCGTCAAAAATTAATAAACTATGTAAATATATAACTTATTCTAACTATACAAAATATTAATTACTTACAATATATGTACCTTATTCTCATTTATGCATGTCTACTAAATCATTATTTGTAAAGTTTGAATTCATTTTTCAATCGGTTAACATTCTTATAGTTTTTAATATAAACTAATAATATACACAAACTTTTAAGTATTGATCTGTACTTATAATAAATCGTACATTCAATTCTCTAACTTCAACTATATAAAACAACAGTAAAACAAATTTAAAAGATTGACATTAAAATGAACACTCTACAGATGAGTTAACAAACTCAGTACAGTTGATATCTCATAAATAGATTCACATTTACCCGTGAATCTAGATGAGTTAACAAACTCAGTACAGTTGATATCTCATAGATACATTCACATCTACCTGTGAATCCATATGAGTTAACAATATCAGTACAATTGATATCTCATAGATACGTTTACATCTATCCGTGAATCCAGATGAGTTAACAATATCAGTACAATTGATATCTCATAGATACGTTTACATCTATCCGTGAATCCAGATGAGTTAACAATATCAGTACAATTGATATCTCATAGATACGTTTACATCTACCGTGAATCCAGATGAATTAACAAATCAGTATGAATCCAAAAAATTATATCCTATAATGTATGACAACTTCTCGTTACAAATTTTACATACTTTTAAAACCTTCTTGCCGATACTTTAGTACTTATGTTTAATATTATAACTTATTTCCATTAATAAAATAATTATATAAATATAAACTTTTTGTTGTTTATAAGTGTCATTAACCTGTGTAGCATTTTATGAAATTATTTTTAACTTATTCCTGTTAAAAACAATTGCATCAATAGTTGAATTTTTTTATTATAAAAATATTTGTAACTTATTCCCGTTTATAAAAATTATTATAACTTTTTTTGTTTATAAAAAATAATTTTTTATCATATTATAAAATTTTATGGATAAAAAGATAATTTATTTTTTATTATGTTATAAATATGAAAATAAAAGAGAATAATAATTTTAATAATATAATCATTTTTGCT
Source organism: Vicia sativa (assembly GCA_021764765.1). Lineage (NCBI taxonomy): Eukaryota > Viridiplantae > Streptophyta > Magnoliopsida > Fabales > Fabaceae > Vicia > Vicia sativa. The sequence continues at coordinate 100,666,689 of CM038795.1, read as the reverse complement.
TTAATATAAATGTATTATTGATAATAAAAAAAATTACAACTATAAATAATAATATAACATTTACTATTATAGATATCCGTAGGGAAAGAAATAAAAAATTAGATCTAAGAATATCGAAAAATATCATAATTTTTATTTTAGTTGGTTCGTTTGTATCGTTGATTTTAATTGGAATAGAATTAATGAGAATGACAATGTATAACCACTTTTAAATCCTTCTTCTTTATATATCATATTTACAATTTTTCCAAACCTACAATGTATAACGACTCAAGTCGTAGTCTTTTAACCTTAGCTAAATTGTGAATATTATAGACTCTAACAACAATCTTGATTAGAGAAATTCTTTCTAAATAAGTGATGTAGTTGAAATTAGTTAGAATATTGAGTTATTTATGTTTACAGTATAACATTAATGATCAGAGAAATTCTTTCCAAAATTTCAACAGAGAATTTGTGTCACAACACATATTCAACTAAATCAAAAGAAACCTAATACAGTAAAAGATAATAGAGAAATGTTTACATTAAATTAAATTTTAATGGATCAACTAATATTTTAAAAATAATTTAATTGAATTAATTGATCAATTAATTCTTTGATAAAGTTACCATGCAAATGATTAGTTAAGTAGATTTTTTTAAAAATACGTGATCTTTATTAATATTTCATAAAAATACATGATTTTAAATATTTTTTAGTAATAAAATATTATTTAAACTATTACAAATGTAACTTATTCAATTTATAAAAATGATTGTATGAATAAATTTATATCTTTTATCAATATTTTTTTTTTATGATTATCATTTATCATTAAATTTTCATTACTACAATTTAACATTTTTTTATCATAATTACAATTATAAAGTTAATTTGAAAATATTATGATATGTTTTAGTTATTTCATAAGTTTAAAAAAATTATAACTCTAGTTCTTATGTTTGATATTTGTTAAAAATACGTGATTTTTATTACTATTTCATAAAAATACATAATTTTAAATTTTTTCTAACAAAATGTTATTTAAACTATAATAATAGTTACTTTCAATTTTAAACAAATCACAATTTTGCAAATAACACATTTTAAAACAAAAACAATAATTTTTTACCTTTTATTATTAAAGTTTTATGATTATCATTTATCATTAAATTTTCATGACTATTGTTTAATATTTTTTTATCATGATTACAATTATAAAGGTAATTTGAAAAAATTCTGACATATTTTAATTATTTCATAAGTTTAAAAAAAAACTACAAAATTCAATTGATTTTGTTTTCTTTTGTTAACTTTTTTATAAAAATCTAAATAATTTCAAAATATATTTGATTTCATATAAGGATCTAAATAATTACAAAATAATTTGTATTCATATATTTTTACAATGATAAACTAAATATTTAACCTGCGTTATCGCATGGAGCCTCTTTGGATTTACATATGTATGCTAAACACTCATTTAGAAGTTTGAATTCATACTTTAATTTGTTAATATTCACATAAATTATAATTTATAAAATCTAGACTAATAATATAATCGTTTATCAAATTTTAATTTTCCGTTTATAAAAATAATTGTAATTTATCCCAATTTATAAAATCGTTTATCAAATTTTAATTTTCCGTTTATAAAAATAATTGTAATTTATCCCAATTTATAAAATCGTTTATCAAATTTTAATTTTCCGTTTATAAAAATAATTGTAATTTATCCCAATTTATAAAATTATTTATCAAATTTCTATTTTTCATTTATGAAAATAAAATTATCATTTATCAAATTTCAATTTTCCATTCATGAAAATAATTGTAACTTATCCCCGTTTATAAAAAAAAAAATTTGTTCTAATAGATAGACTTTTTCTTGTTTTTAAGTGCCTCAAGTGAAATAATGTTGAATCATTCTTTTGGTTCTTGGTTTTTGGTTTTTTCTTTCCAAGAGCAAATACCTATCATTTATGTTGTTCAATCTCTATTATAAATGATTACATTAAATGAAAAACTAACCAAAGCATTTTAAAAAATTATAATCTAAACATGCACACCTATTTAAAACTGTCTAAATTAAACTTGCAAAAAACGTCTACCAAAAAAACTTCAAATACATTAAATCCTCCACTTTCTTGTTGATTTGAAACTTCAAATAGTTGCTACAATAACACAAAGAATTTGATAAAGGCAATCCAAAAATAAAATAGGTAAAATGAAATAATACTATTTGTTTAATGTAACATTTTGTTTACACAACATAGCATAATATACCTTTTTAAGTTTTCAGATTATTAATCAGTCATAGATCTGAACTATTACACATAAGAAATAACAATGAAATAGGTGGTCTTTTGTAGTGTTCTTCCTCCTAAGAAATTCAATTTCAAATGTAACTTCAGCATGGTTTTCTGTAAAGCTCAGTTCCCATGGGAGTGAAGCTAGAATAACAAACCAACAACTACTTACTATTGGTTTTTCTGTTACAATTACATGTGAGAAGCCATGAAATTTGGAATATTCATATGCATGCCATGGTCTGCGTACATATAATACAATAAGATAATTTGAATTACAAAAGTTCACATTAAAGTTTCATAAATTTCTAACTCTGTGCACTACTAACCTCACCTTGACTTCACACTTCATTTCTATCTCAAACCTTGATTATGGTGCAGTAAATTTTGTCACAAATCTCTGCACTTGGAACACAAACCTTGACTATCAAATGAAAGAATAGAGAACCCGAATATTTAAAGACTCTGGTACTGTCAAATTCACAAAACCAACCGGAACAAAAGAGAACAACAAACTGGTCAGAGCCATCAACAACAGCACAACCCAAACTTTAATCATGGTGGCAACAAAAATCATAATCAAAACCAAAGTGGGAAAGAAAGAATAAAGCAATACAATGTCTCTCATTGTTATATCAAAGAGTAACAAAATTCAAGGAACCGTAACACATAAAAGCATGTGAAACCATGACTTTACTCGAAAAGATTAACGTAGCTAAAGTTTGGTTAGAAAAATGATGCAAAAATCTTGATGTTTTGTTCAACTTGAGTATAAAAAAGTCAACTTGAGTATAAAAAAATCAGCTTTACATGTACCCAGATAAAAAAAAGTATCAAGTTTAATTTGAAGCAGTGTTGGAAACCTGGACAGAAGGTAGATCTTGAGAAGAGAAATGTAAAAGCAGTATGAGAAATATGTATTGAATGATTGGTGGTACCCACCTGAAGATAGATAAGAGTTTTGAATTGAGAAGTTCCTGCAGTTTCTAATCTGGCAACAAATTTATCTCCCTACAGTTTCAAAAGAAATAGACATCAACATACAATACCGTTAAACAATATATAGAGAGGAATAGCCGGTACCACTGATTGAGTAGGAGCATCAGAGCTCCTCACATCAACTGCACCTACAGACCCTAACAAATTAGAAAAGAAAAGATACAACAAGATGTATAACAAATGCAGTCACTCACCTTGTCCAAGTGTGAATTTGAAAGGTGGTTCCATATCTATGTTATATAATCAAGAGGTACCCATCCTTCATCTCCTTCAGGTAAAATTGTAATTTATGTCAAAGTCTGATTATGAATTGCCCAACACCTACTGCAATTTCCTCTTTATCAATAGGAGTATAGAAATGATGTGCTACCAGTTCTGCAAAATTCCACAAACGAATCATGTTACTTTACCAATTTCAAATTTTAATGAAAGTTGGTCATAAAATGATCTTATACAATTTCAAAATATTCAATATACTACTAGTATAATTCAGACTGAATATTTGAATCACAATCATCTCACCGGTTCATAAGAACAAAATATTGCCAAAGCTAGCCATAAAACCTAACCAAAATAGTTTCAAGTTTATTCCAGACTTGCAACATTACTGCATCAGAACAGTCCATGAAAACGATTCAAAACAAAAACATAAAGCGATTAACACACTTACTAATCCGCTGCTACATGTGCATAGTGGATTGCAGACAGTATTGCTACATAATAGTCAATACAAATTATTGTTCCATCATTGCTACATTATTCTACATAATACGAAGGCAAAATTGATTTTTCAACAACATCACATTGTGATACCAACATTATGACTGTATTTTCACTTATATAAACATAAGTAGACCCCTATGCTTACCTGAAAAACCTATCACCAAAGAGTATCTAGGTCAACATAGAAAATAAAACTTTAACATTTATTTCAATTTTGTAGCACTCAAAAGATGAAAGATCCAACTAAATTCGTAGAAATTCAATAATCAAAATTTAAAAAATCGTAAACCCAAAATAAACCCAAAACAACTGTAGAGATTTAACAACATTTTAAATAAAAATCCAAACACAAAATTAGCAACCGAAATTACACAAAAATCAGCAATCTTGTTCAGATCGGTTCAGATGGTGGTGTCTACTTGAAGCTTGGAACATGAAATATTTAAGGTTTGAAAAGGAGTGGAAGCATATATATTTATGTTTCGCAGGAAAGGAAAAGGAAAAGATAGAAAGTTGAGAAGTGGTGGTTTGGATGAGAAGTTGTATATTAAGAATCATATTAATATAGCTTACAGGAAATTAATTGAATGAATCTTGGGAACTTGGATCGAAGGAGATTATAGAGAAATACAAAGTGGTACAATATGGGAAGTTGTGGTATTTGTTTTTTCAAAACAACCTTTTCAAAATCTAATGTACTCGTAGCAGCTATAATATGAGTGTTTTAATTTGAATTTCAAATTGAATGACCTTTGGTTTGGATGAGGGTTTTGGGAAGTGGTATGTAGGACCTAATTAGGTGTGATTATAAGGTGTAGTTATAAATAAAATGGCATAATTGTTGTTAGTTAGAAATAACAAAAAAATTAAAAAGTGGCAAAAAAACCATAGTGGGACACATCAGCCTCAAATGAATGTGGTGCAAGTATTTCTAAAAGTTACATAATTACCCTTCAAAATAGACTAAATTGGAATTTACTAAAAAGGGTGTTATGGTAAGTTAATGGTACTTTGATTTTTATAGATTTATAATAGATTGGGGGAATATGCTTAGTTTGAGTGATTCTTGAGTTGGTAGAATATTTAGCTCAAAATGAGTCTCGAATCTATCTTTTTCAAATTATTTCTTAGAATAAGGTTAAATTATTATAATAGATTTAATCTCAAACATGTTATTAATATATAAGAAAATAATATATATGTATTATATTGTATTTGAGTTTTTACGAAGTAGTTTTAAAATCAAAAGCTAATACTAACCATTAACTTATTATAAGAGTATTTTTATTGTAAATAGTTTGATGAAAAATTACTATAACATTTAATTTTTTAGAATAGACAGAATTTAAAATTATTTTAAAGATATTATATTAAAAAGATATAGTAAATTTTATTTTATTTTTATGATTAAAAAATAATTGTAAAAAAATAAAAATATTATTTTATAATAAGTTTTATGAAAATATGTAAGAAATTGTTAGATTAATATATTTGAGCAGTTTTCAGGATTCGAATCCCTAAGCTCAAATAAAGGCTCAACATGTGGTTTTAATTTTTGAGAATTAGAGATGATGGTTAGTTTGAATATAGAGATGATGGTTAGATTAATATAAAAAAGATGTGACACAAATTATAAGATGAAGTGGCACAACAGTTAAAACTAACCATCATCTCTAATTCTAAAAAATTAAAAAATGACGCAAATTCTCAAATAGATGATGTGGCACAAATTGAGATGAAGTGTCGCTGTTGAGATGAAGTGACACAGTAATATTCCAAGCATTAGATTTAATAGATGTAAATAGGTTTTAAAAACTAAGACTAGCTCTAATCGACCTCATTATTGAAACTATCTTCCATTAATTTTAGGGTTAAATACATGATTCCCCCTGCCACTAAGGCGTGTTTTGGTTTCCTCCCTGTTTTTTTTGTGTGAATGCATCCTTATAAAACAAAGATTCTCTTTTCAGCAGACCTTATCCCTTATTTGGATGATTGGGCATTTGGAATATGTATACGTGGCATTTTATATTTGTTGACTGGTTAATTTGTTGAATAAAATCTTTAATTTGTTCTAGGGTTTGGCATTATCTCTAATTTGCTTCCTTCCTTAGTTTTCGTAATCCCCTTTCGTTATATGCTTCTTCCTTCGGTTTCTTCGTCATTGTTGCTCCCAATGTTGGCCTTTTCTGCGTTCATTCTCCATCATTTCAATCGAAAGTATGGTTTGAAGCAATTCCTTTTGCAACAACGATAATTCTATTGGATATCCTGGTTTACCCATATGTGGTTGTGATTGAGCAATGAAGATGTGGGAGTCCAACACAGTTCAAAATAGTAATAGAAAGTTCTAGAAGTGTCGCAGTTATGGGGTTAGAATTTTTGCGGATGTGTAAAATTTGATTTTTATTCATGTTAACAGATGTGTAAATTTGATTTTTTGTAGAATGGGAATAACTGTGAATTATTCTTATGGGATGATGAAAATGTAGACTATATGAAAGGGAAACGTATTAGTGAACCATTTTGTAGAAAATGTGAGATTCTGGAAGTTAAATTAGAAACAACAGCAAAGAAATTGGAGAAGTGGAAGATGAATCTTGAAGCTCAAAGGAAGTTTAACATGAAGCTCAAGATGGAAATTGTTATGTGTTGTTTGATTTTTGCTTTGTTGTACCACTTAATGTAATATTTAGTAGTATAAGAAAGTTGTACTTTTCTGGTTATTGAACAATGGTTGCATAATCATGTATTTTGAAAGTTCTTTATAGTAATGGAAATGTTTATATTTCTGTCATACAAGTTGTGTTAATTAGTTGATAATTTGGAAAGTTGCATTAAGCATTTGATAAAGGGAATAATTTATTCAGTACAAAAGGGCACCAAAAGTGTGCATAATTAATTCAACAAAAGTTTTCAAACTAAAACAAAAACAGACTAACAGTCATAACAAAATACATTATAGGTCATAAATGATTTCTTCTTTGTAGTCTTCTTTGGAGTAGACTTAGTTGACCTCTTTGGATGCTTCTTTGGAGTACTCTTTCGTGCATTCCTTGTACTTTGAGAAGCATTTCCCTATTCCTCTTCAGTTAGGTACATAGGCCGGTCTTGATTAGACCCAGGACATGTGAATGGTTTTGGTTTTTTAAACCAATTGATTTTAATTATCTCACTTGACCTCTTTCTCAAAGGTTTGGATGCATGTTTGAACTTTTCCTTGCCTTTCCACATGGTACTTGTTAAGCTGATTGAGTTGTTGTTGGTTGAGCATTGGGTTCACTGGCAGATGGCTCATTCACAATAGCAAATGGCACATTCTCTTCAACTGATGGCATATTCACAACAACAAATGACACATTCACTTCAGCAGATGGCATATACACTTCAGCAGATGCCACATTCACTTCAAAAGATGCCACATTCACTTAAGAATATGACACATTCACTTCGAAAGATGCCATATTCACTTCAACAGAATTTGTTCCAGTAGTTGCACTTGATTTCATCCTTTTCTGCAAAACATTAATACAAAAAAACACTACTTACAATAATATCCAGTCTAAAATTAACAGAAGTATCAACAGTTACATCACATACCTTTCTTTTCAAGGCATTTTGATCTTGTTTCTTGCTCTTGCATGATTTAACACTGTGTCCAATCTTGTCACATCTAGTGCACCTATAAGATACACCAGTAACCTTCTCTTAGCATCTTCCTCTCCTGTCTCCCTAATTCTTAATTTCCTTGGTCTACCAGGACCCTTTTTGCAGTTAGGAGGTAGAAGCTCTTCACTTTCAACCTCAGGCCACATATCTTGTCGATTTATAGTACTAACATCAAATTCATAGAAAATGGCATACTTTTCCCTACGGTAGCAATCATCAACAAACATCTCTGAATTCTACTGCCTAAATCCCAAGGCAGCAATAACATGTATGTCTGTAGGGAATACCAACTAATTCCCAAAAATTACAAGTGCAGAACCTTTTACCAATACCAATATTCAAAAAACATTTCCCCATCGACTTGCGTCACACAAGCATAAGCAGCGAAATCATAAGCATCCTCAACATTCTTAATCTGAAAAAAATTAAGATCTATATCAGTGATTTTCGTCCACAACTTGTACGACCCTTCTAAGTAACCCCACCATTTACTATGTTTCTAATGTGAACCATTGTCCACTTTTCTATGTGTTCCCCGGAAATCAAAGTAGAAACACCACCCCGGTAAAACATTTCACCATCACTTAGTCTGAAATTAAATACTGAGTGTAAGGAAAACAACCACAATGCATGTTGAAATCAACTAACACATACAAAAATTAGAAATTACCTCAGTCGATTCGGTCGGTTCTTCACAGTTCCTTTCCATGGCTTTGTCTTCCCCGTTCACTCCGTCTTCTCCCAAAATGCATGTTTCCAAATATGAACCCTAACCTAGGTAAACAGAAATAAATAGTTGTGGTTTTATTATATTTTGTGTTTTATTCAACAAATTAACCAGTCGACAAATATAAAATGCCACATATACATATTCCAAATGCTCAGTCACCCAAACAAGAGATATAGTCTGCTGAAAAGAGAATCTTTATTTTATAAGGGTGCATTCACAAAAAAAAATCGGGGGGAGAAAACCAAAATACGCCGTAATGGCAAGGGAAATCATTAACCCTTAATTTTATTGTTATCAACTAACCATCATCATTTATTTATTTTAATTCATACTTACTTTTATTAAACTATAAAAATAACTGACACTAATTCAATTATTTTGATAAGTTTATTATTAACATACTTATTTCGTTAATTTTATTATTATTGACCAATATTTGTATTACTTATTTTTGTTTATTATGTATTTTTGTATTAAACTAAAAAATCTAACACTAATACTAATGCATTTGAATTTTTTTACTAATAATCAGGTATTGAAAAGAATACACAAATAACCTTGTTTCAGAGAAAATTATGCAAATAACCATATTTCAGACTATATATCGGTGGAGGCACCATCATAGATGGAGCATGCACTCAACTTTTGGCCTTAGGCACCATCTCACTTGGTGCATACACTTAGTTTAAGCCATGTGAGATGGCGCATGAACTATAATTTGGATAGGAGGCGCCATCTAAGATGGATACTACGTGCAATTGTGTTTTCTATGAATAAAACACTCATTTCTCCATCATTCTTCGTGTAACACTCCAATTCTACCCTAAGTAATTATTCAATAAAAATCAGAGTATAAAAATTTCCAACATAATCAGGATGTCACATTTTCAACTTACACACATAAACACGTCATTTTTATTCAAAATGGATACATAACACTTTAAAGAGGAAGAACTAAACACAACACATAATTATTAGTCTTCAAACATAAACGACTTCATTAATCATGCAGCAAAGTCATAATAGTTTTGCATACAAGGCATAACATCTTTTGAGCCTTAAACAACATCAACATAATAAAATCCTCAAATTAACAACATAAGATTCAACGATTAAAAACAACAAAATAAGACAAGTGTTCATTCCCCCCGAGTGCTATGTATCAGAGCAATGACACTGAACTTGGACTAAAAATGGTAACGGCTACTCCTCCTGGTTACCTGCACGTTACCAATATAAAGGCAACTACGAAACAAAAGAAAAGGGTGAGATATCAAACTATATAATTAAGATCATGATAAATAATATATAGTTAGAATTATATAAAATCACCATTTTGCAATCTCGCAACCAATCCTCAACAAACACAATTCAATCGCAAAACAACATCATTATGTGATATGATATGCAAGTCAATGAATGCAAATGCATGTGGTACCATCGGAGTAAAACTCCCAACGTAATCAACTGCCAGTAATTCTGAGGTGTAACACCCCTTCTAATTACCCGCGTTTTATAGAAATAATAATCAGAGTTTTATCCACAATTAAGAGGCGTCACAATTTAAATCATAAAAATTGACCCAACAGTTGTCATGCTTTCACTGAAGAATAAATCATTAAATAAATCATACTTAAAGTTATGTTTAACAGCGGAAATGAAACATAACAAAATCCCGAATACATCATTCAATAGTTATTCCAGGATATGTAGTCAAGACAAAATTCAAAACTATTAAAAATATCCATTAAAGGATTCAAACAACCGGACACAAAATCCATAGGAATGTCATCCCATTTCCACTCCGGTACAAACAACGGTTCCATCAATCCCGACGGCTTCTGATGTTCAATCTTTGATTTCTGACAAACCAAACACGCATACACAAACTCGACAATTTCCTTTTTCATTCCAGGCCACCAAAATAATTTCTTCAAATCATGATACATCTTAGTAGCACCAGGATGAATACTCAACCCACTACGGTGTCCTTCTTCCAAGATACTCTTTCTAATCTCAGCAACATCCGAAACACACACTCTATCACCAAATCTCATAACGTCATTCTCATCAATTCGGAACTCACCTCCTTGACCTTGGTTAATCAATGTCAGCTTCAACATGCCCAATTTCTCTCTATCCGGAGTAGTTTCACATACCAAACTTAAGTCTCTGAATTGTTCCACTAAATCCAATTCACGAACCATTAACATCGACATATGCAAGGACTTCCTGCTTAACGCATCTGCCACAACGTTTGCCTTACCAGGATGGTAATTCAAACCGAAATCATAATCCTTGAGAAATTCTAACCACCTTCTCTGCCTCATATTCAACTCTTTCTGGTCAAAAAGATACTTCAAGCTCTTATGATCACTGAACACTTGAAACCGTGAACCATACAGATAATGCCTCCATAATTTCAAAACAAACACAACAGCTGCCAACTCTAAATCATGAGTCGGATAATTCCCTTCATGAATCTTCAACTGTCTTGAAGCATAAGCCACAACCTGCCTATCCTGCATCAACACACCACCTAAACCCATCAATGACACATCACAATACACAACAAGGGACCATTCCGGATTCGGCAAAATTAAAATCGTAGCACTAGTCAACCTCCTCTTCCACTCTTGGAATCCTTCCTCACAATCAGAATCCCAAAACAATACACTTGGTTTTACAAATCTATTTCTCTAAGCACCTTCCAATAGCTTCTTCAATTTTCTATATCTAGAGTTGACGTCTTGTACGGTGTCATAGAAATAAGTTTTGTACCCAAAACGATATTAACAACGACTCCGACTCTCCTCAACCATCACTACACGATAAATAAATGACTTACAGGTGCTGGAACCATTTTAAAACAAAGTTCATCACATTATCTTTCCAACACTTCAAACAAAACTCAAATTATGGATTTTACAAGTTTTCGAAAAATGCTGTCAGCTTCAGGAAATCAATTCCCTGTGATAGGTAATCGATTTCTCACCTTGTGAGAGTGAAAACTCCCAAAACATCATAGAATGCAAAATTTGAGATTCTAACTTCAACATACCGCAACACACATCATTCACCATGATTAATTGCGTCAAGTTACAATTCCAATAACCAATTCACATCATTGCATACTTTATATCAACCATTGACACTGACACAATTAATCTTTTCAAGAGCACAAAGAGGTAACTCACACTGACAACTTCACGATCAACCGGAAGTGTTGCAACATTCCAACCACACCAGCTTCATCTTCTAAGAGTCGTCCTTCTTAATTACCAAATATTTTTTAGGCAAAGAATATGCATCGACTCTTCAGAACGATTCATAATCACTTGGTTTAACTTCAAACATTCAACCCAAGGATAGCCTCAAGCTAATCCAACATCTTGCTCAAATGATGAGTCTCTATTATTCCCAGGGAACATTAGAACTCACACCTAACTGGGACACCATTATCCATACCACCGTCCTAAATGCAGTCTTCTGAATATCCTCCGCCTTAACACGAATTTGATGATATCCAGACCTCAGATCAATTTTACTAAATACACAAGCTCCAACTAACTGATCCATCAAATCATCAATCCTCGGCAATGGATACCGATTCTTGATCGTCACTTTATTCAATTTCCTGTAGTCAACACACAATCTCATCGTACCTTCTTCTTAACTAACAACACCACGGCGAAACACTAGGACGAATAACTTCTTCTCTAGTAACTCTTCCAACTGTTCCTTCAACTCAGACAACTCAGATGCCGACATGCGATACGGCGCCATCGACACCGGACTAGTTCCAGGAATTAAATCTATAGAAAACTCCACTTCTCTCTCAGGTGGTAGCTCACTAACATCTTCCGGAAACACCTCTGGAAATTCATCCACCACTGGCAATCCAACTTACTCGGAACAATCTCAAAACAATTCTTCACTACCGGTAATTCATCGCCCTTAGATTTTCCTTTCACTTCTGTCGAAGAATACAACATAAACACCACACCATCATTAACAACTACGTAACTCTGATCATCCATCTTAATTCACTGTCCTTATTAGAGTCTTCGTCTACTCATATGGTTCACAAGCTTCTACCACACTTCATTCATATTCATCATTTTATGCCCCATTTAGATAGTAAGACAATTGTATACCATCCAATACGATTCCGTCTACTATCAACAAGAGATAAGGGTGATCAAGTCCTCAATTTGTCGATAGACATCCGATAATCACAGGAGTATAAAATCATTATTACTTCTTGTTCTCGAATCGTACTTGCCTCTTTGCACTTCCAACTATGACTCACGTCCAAACGATTCCAACAACTCAACCACTCTTGCACTTCTCAAGCAATGACTTACAATCGAAACATATCAGGAAGCATATCTTTCCCCACTTAGTTTCACACTACTCCGCAATAATCGATCGAAGGCAACAAGTACCGGCGGTGTTGCACACACTTGTCGCGTACAAAGGAATAATGACATTAAGACACTGGTAACAACGACCGACTATGCTCTGATACCACTATTGTAACACCCCTTCTAATTACCCGCGTTTATAGAAATAATAATCGAGTTTTATCCACAATTAAGGCGTCACAATTTAAATCATAAAATTGACCCAACGGTTGTCATGCTTTCAAGAATAAATCATTAAATAAATCATACTTAAAGTTATGTTTAACAGCGGAAATGAAACATAACAAAATCCCGAATACATCATTCAATAGTTATTCCAGGATATGTAGTCAAGACATAATTCAAAACTATTAAAAATATCCATTAAAGGATTCAAACAACCATTTCTCCAGTGTTACATCTACCAGAGCACGACACTGACACGCGGACTAATTAACTGACCCGACTCTAGAGCTATCCTCACCAACTCCAAGCCTAATCACTTCGGATCTGAAATTGTTAGAGTAAGGGTGAGATTTCAATTCAATATAACATGCATTTTACATTTTTAAAATGCAACAGAATAATCGGATACGTTAATCCATTAACCAAACACAAATCATAATCAATTCACAAGGCAGTTCACACAATGAACATGTATATAACAAACAATGGAAATTGCAACGGAATCCATCCTAGCATGTTACAATCCCATATGCAATGCGACTATGCATGTGGTACCAAAACGTGAACCGAGTTCACCACGCTCCGTTTACATGTGGAAAGGCAGTGTAAATCCATGATTCGCCGAACAGAGTCAAGAATCCAATCCATGATTCGCCCATAACCATCGGGTCAAGAATCTAGCCTCACTACCTCGAACCGGTAAGTCTATTGGCTCGCGATTCACTTCGCACAATGGGAATGAACCAATTTAACAAATGCTCATGCATGCATCATAAAAGCATGCAACATCAATTCAACGAATATGATAACAACATAATTCCACATAAATGCCAATACCAATCTATCACATGATAACAACATAATCATGAATTAAATTATCACAAAGCATAAACATGCCAAACGCTTACTCTTCAATCAGTAAGACTATCACCAGTATATAATAACAATAACACATGATACCAATACAATCATGAATAAACCACAAGGAAAAGAAAACATCACATGAACGTCAATCTCCATTCAACTTGTCAAACAATCTAAACCAATTCACAGATTATGATCTCAACATAATTCACTTATTGCCAATCACCAATGTATCGCATTCAATCATAATGAATAATCAACACAACATTGTAAGCATTAGTACTCATCCGATAACTCAGGCCATTCATATTAATTTCACATTATCCTTAATTAATCCATACTTTTCAAAATCGGAAGCTCGACTCTTTTAAAAATAATTTTGGAGAAAATAATATTTTTCCTTCCTAAAAGATAGTGATTTAGATTTAAGAAATAACGCCGAAAACGGCACTCGAATCGGAGTTACGGTTTAGAAAATATGAATTTTGAAGTTTAAGTATTTTTGAAAAATTGCACATGGAATCGGTTCCTACCTATACAGAACCGGTTCTGTGAAGTTTAAAATGAGCTCCTGTTTTTGTATGGGAACCGGTTCCGACATAGACAGAACCGGTTTAGTACAAAACTCCCGTTTGAAAAATAACTGGAACTCGGTTCCTCCCACAGGAACCGGTTCCCACGACTAACAACAATTTACGCAACTTTTGACACTTTATGCATCCTTTGTCATTTCCAAACTTTCCAATACGAGTTGTGACATTATGAACACCAATTTACAATCATTTTACACCATTATAATATCAAACAACATAGTTTACTCATCCCTATTAGTTATTTGACACATTAATGATCATAATTTCATACACCGACACAAAATAGGGTTTCATTCTATAAACCTATAATCAATTTCCTAACATACCCAATTACCCGGTTAATTCCCAAAATCCATAAGGCATATTAACCGAAAGAAATCACCCCTTACCTCGCGATAATTCTCGATTCCTTCGGCGTCGGCTTTCCTCTCTTCTCTTCTCTTCTCCAATTCTACGTGAAATAGTTTTCTCCAAAAAGACTCCTCTTTTCCTTCTTTTCCTTTTTATATTCCTTTTAATATTCCTTTTAATATTCCAAATGAAATAAATAATTAATACTTAGTAAAAGTAGAGTGATTTACTCCTCACACTCACTGTTTACTCTACACACCTCTAACCTTCTTCCTTCAATTAATCCAATTAATTCCAAAAATATAAATACTTAAGACTTTAATTAAATAAATAATTAATTTCCCATTTATTTAATATTCGAATTAAATCGGGGTGTCACACGAGGCATCAAGGCGTAAGCCTTCAACGTAATCAACTTGCCCCCAACGACCAACGTGTTTTTGCCAATATAGGCCAACATAATATGCAATGCATGTATGTGACAATTGTAAATGGCATACAACAACAACAACGTAAAACAACAAAGCAACCATCAAAGGTTGGCCATCAACCCTTCAACAACAACAAATTTCAACAATAACAATTCATTACATTCAACATGGATTCAGCAAAACAAACATGCTACAATAGCTTACTAGCATATACGATCCATTTCCTCAATCCTTCCAATTTTGATTAATCGGCTAACCCGCTTACATTTACCAACTTTTAAATTCGGGACTATTTTTAATCAATTCTTATATCATTCCTTACTCATTACTAGTGTTATTGTACTCATAAAAGTCTACTTAAGGTTCCCTAACCAAAGCGTTTAAAATTGGGCAGAACTCAAAATCAGAAAAGTGTGACCAAAACAACTCAGTACGCGCCGTGAAGGAGGGTTCGCGTCGCGACTTTAGCAGGGTTCAGTTCACGCCGCGTCAACCCGTTGACGCCGCGAAGTGAGCGTAACTGATTGGGTTTTTAGCGCTGCCAGCATCTTCCTCTTGCCAATTTCTCCAAAGTTTTGGCATCAAACACAACTACAACCTAAAATAAACCATCCTAAGGTACTAGCAATATGGGTAATCAAACAAAAACAACATTTACCATAACATTCAACAAATTTCATGGATTTTCAAGTTCAAATTGAAATTTCCAATAACAACAACAACAAACTTAGCAAGATTACAAACCCCACTACCTATCATTCATCATGTTCCCAATTAGAGAGTAAGAACTCCACCCTTACCTTGTGAATCGAAGATTGAATGGCTCAGAGGTGGAGGTTTTTCCCTAGCCAAGCTTCACTTTTTCTCTTCTCTTCCATTTCTCCCAAAACCTTTTTTCCTCTTCTACTCATAAAATAACCTCTTCCTCTCTACTTATTCTATTTCTTTTAAACAATAATACTATTATTATTATTCTTACTAATATTACTATTCTCACAACTTATTTTAGTTAATTACCCCATAATCATATAATAACTTAAATTGGCATTTCTACACTATTTACCAATCATTCGGAAAAAAAAATGAAAACATTAAAATAATTAAATAAAACGAGTGTTACAACTCTCCCCCACTTAGAATATTTTCTTCCTCGAAAATTTACCTGGTTCAAACAATTCGGGGTAGGAGTCGCGCATCTTGCTCTCCAATTCCAACGTCATGCTTTCTCCAGCAACTCCCAACCAGACAACCTTTACGAAGGCAATCTCTTTCCATCTAAGAGTCTTCATTTCGCGATCCGCAATTCTCACCGGTGTCGTCTCTACTGTGAGATTATCCCGTACTTGCACATCGTCCATTTGAATCACATGAGATGGATCAGGATTATACTTTCGGAGTTGCGATACATGAAACACATCGTACAAATTAGCAAGATTTGGCGGTAACGCCACATGGTAAGCAACTTTCCCAACATGATCTGATATCTAATATAGACCAATAAAACTAGGAGTGAAATTCTTAGACTTTAGAGCTCGCCCAACACCAGTCACAAGTGTGACTCTCAAAAACACATGATCGCCAACTTGGAATTCTAAATCTTTCCTTCTCTTGTCATGGTAACTTTTCAGCCTACTCTGGGAAGCCTTCATCTTTTTCTGAGTAAACTTCACCTTCTCGGTGGTCTCTTGAACAATTTCTGGTCCGACTACCACACTCTCACCAAATTCATGCCAACACAACAGAGTCCTACACCTTCGTAAATACAGTGCCTTAAAAGGTGTCATCCCAATACTAGAATGGTACTCCCTCCGTTCCTTTTTAAGTGTCGTTTTAGAAGAATATTTTTGTTTCTATTTAAGTGTCGTTTTAGAGTTTAATGTCATAATTTATCAATTATACCCTTACTTTCTCAATAAATGAGAGAGAGTGCATGAATGAATTTATTAGGAAAGAGAAAATAAATGAGGGTATAATAGAAAATATAACTCTAATAATCCACTATCTTGGTTGAAGAGCTTTATGCTAAAATGACACTTAAAAAGGAACGGAGGGAGTAACTATTATTATAAGTGAACTCGATCAAAGGAAGATAAGTATCCCATGAGCCTCTCTGCTCAAGAACACGTGCCCTCAATAAATCTTCCAACGACTGAATAATTCTCTCGGTCTGACCATCCGTCTGTGGATGATACGCCAAACTCAACCTCAACTTAGATCCCAACGCTTCTTGCAAACTCTTCCAAAAATCAGAAGTAAACCTCGGATCTCTATCCGACACAATACACAAAGGAACACCATGCAATTTCATAATTACCCTGACATATATCTCAGCCAACTTCACAATCGAATATGTAATGTTAATAGGTATAAAGTGTGTCGACTTCGTAAGCCTATCAACAATCACCCAAATCGAATCATGTCCTCTCAAGGTATTAGGTAATCCCGTTACAAACTCCATCGAAATGCTATCCCATTTCCATTCTAGAACTTCCAACGGTTGCATCAACCATGCAGGCTTCTGATGTTCGATCTTTGATTTCTGGAAAGTCAAACAAGCATACACAAACTGTGCCACATCATGTTTCATGTCAGGCCACCAAAACAAACCCTTCAAGTCTTGATACATTTTTGTAGCTCATGGATGAATACTCAAATTTCTTCTATGACTCTCTTCAAGAATCACTTTCTTAATTGTTTCATTATTGGGTTTTTAGCGATGCTAGCATCTTCCTCTTTCCAATTTCTCCAAAGTTTTGGCATGAAACACAACTACAACCTAAAACAAACCATTCTAAGGTACTAGCAACATGGGTAATTAAACAAAAATAACATTTACCACAACATTCAACAAATTCCCTGGATTTTCAAGTTCAAATTGAAATTTCCAACAACAATAACAAACCTAGCAAGATTACAAACCCCACTACCTATCATTCATCATGTTCCCAATTAGAGAGTAAGAACCCCACCCTTACCTTGTGAATCGGAGATTGAATGGCTTAGAGGTGGAGGATTTGCCCTAGCCAAGCTTCACTTCTTTTTTTCTCTTCCTTTTCTCCCAAAACCTCTTTTCCTCTTCTACTCATAAAATAACCTCTTCCTCTATACTTATTCTATTTCTTTTAAATAATAATACTATTATTATTATTACTAATATTACTATTCTCACAACTTATTTTAATTAATTACCCCATAATTATATAATAACTTAAATTGGCATTTCTACACTATTTACCAATCATTTGGAAAAATATACGAAAGCATTAAAATAATTAAATAATTAAATAGAACGAGTATTACACTTCACACTTTCTCACATTCTCTTCTCATTTCTCTGTTTTTTGCGTCATGACATCATCGTACATTTTTATCAAAGATGGGTATATTATGTTCTCGACCACCAGACCTTTGATGAAAATGAAAATTTGGCACATTTTTACGATGGCCAAACTGAAGAAAGAGTTTATGCGATTGTTAGAAAAGGACATCGAAGTTGGCGAAGAAATTAGAAGAATCCAGAGAAGAAGAACGGCCGTGAACTTTACAATTGAACAGCCGCACAATTGGTTGAAGGAAGTCAAAATAGACTTAGACGTTATCGCGATGATGCATGGATCAGATGAATTTATTTTGACGGTTATACTTTCTTAGATATTTTATTGTGTTGTTAATGTTATATTTACATGTTGTTTATGTTGTTGTTTTAATTGTGATGTGTTTTATTTGGAAGCCTGTTATTCCCCGAAAGTACGGGGAATACTGTAAATTTTATGTATTTAAGTTTGTTTAGGGACATTGAAAAAATAAGAAAGTATAGTTGGGGTTCCGTTGTTTTTGCCCATCTATACAGTTCATTATGTAAAAATGCAATGAACGACAAATGTACTTTTTATGGATTCGCTTTCTTGCTCCAAGTATGGGGTTGGTGGAGAATGGAGTCCCTAAACCTCATTAACGACAATCCATTCATGTTTCCATACTCAACAAAGTAAGTCAATAGTGCAAATAATTTATTATTTATCTCTTCTCCAATTAGATGTATAAAATAAATTTTTTATCATTCCTTTAGGTACTATGTAAGGGGAACAATCCTCAAATCCCCAACAACAACCTCAACACACATCAATCTCCTACCAAACACCACGAAGACACCGATCCACAAACACCCAACCTCGATCACCACTTCAATACCAATACACCCAATGTCCCATACCCAATCCCAATCCCAATTTGAACCTCAATACCAATACACCCACATGCCTTACACACAATTCCAGTATTTTGAACAAAGACCATACATCCAACATCCCGATGTGGGCCCTTCATCATCTCACCTTAGCCAAGATTTAGGCCTGCCTGAAGAATATGACCCAACCAGCTCAACTTACCCTCGACCATCACAGCCCCGTAGCACCTAACAATCGTAATACCAAACTCTATAAGATCCATTTCCTTTTTACTCCCTTATTTAGACGACCAGTGCTATCGACCATCCATAGAACCCCACCCACCACCAATATGACCAAACTTTGAGGGCATGGGTAACCGACTATTTCAAAGCGGATCCTCCAATTATGCTGGCCTGACGGATTTCATAGATCTTGAACGCATTGACTAATTTGGGCCCTCGACCTAGCCACAACATAAAACTCGTCGAAACCCACGACAAACTAGGCGGGGATGCGACTGAGGAACCAAGAGTTGTATTAGAGTTCCAGTGAACAACTAAATAATATGTAACTGTTATTCTCCTTATGTAATCGTTTAAGCATTAATGAAAATCGAACTTACTCAAAATCATTTTGTACTTGTCTTTTATTTATAAAAAAAATAAAATTGGCCACCAAAAGCACTTAGGTGCCATTTGAGATGGATTAGGGCCAAAACATTGCACCTATATGCAATCTCACTTGGTGCCTCCATTTAAAAATTGAGTGCATGCATCATCTGGAATGACGCCTCCACTAATGTATAGTCTAAAACATAATTATTTGCGTAATTTTCTCCAAAACATAGTTATTTGTGTTTTTTTTAATACATGATTATGACTAAAATAAGTTCAATGCATTTCTTCTATTAATTTTATTATTAACGATTCCTTCCATCATTTTTTACCCAAAAAAAAAAAAACTAACTCCTACTACCTTTTCTATTTATTTTTTCATACTATCCGTCTTTTTGTTAAAATAATTACTACTCATTTATATATATTTTTTATATTTCTTTTATAAGTAACTTTAAATTGTCATTATATATATATATATATATATATATATATATATATATATATATATATATATATATATATATATATATATATATATATATATATATATATATATATATATATATATATATATGTTGAAATATTTTAATAATATAGTCTTATATTAGTATTCCAATAATTATATGGTCAAATATATTTATTTAAATATATTAGCTATTTTATCAAATGAAGTGCCTTAAATAATTATGTAATCAAAGAATGTTAAAAGGATATTTCGATTTCATTTAGGAATTATTTAATTAATTAAATAATTAAATAATTGGGTATAGACTCAAATATGAGTGGATATTTGGATGGGTCATTTGGGAATAATGAGAATCCTAATTGGTTATCACACTGTATAAAGGTTATGGTCTCCAATATACCGTACATAAGCAAGTTATCTCTTCTCCTCATATGAAGAATAATCAAGGCATTAGGAGTACCGATTGAGGAAAATCCACATGCCAACACACTACGCCAAAAAACACTTTTGGTAGCACTACAAAGACAACACTTTTATCAAAAAGCGCTGCTATAGGTTGCAGGAAAAAATTCGCTAAAAAAAGTGTTTCTAAGGCTACCTTTAGAAAGCGCTTTATAAAAGCGCTGCTAAAGGTTAACCTTAGAGAGCGCTTTTTGAAAGCGCTGCTAAAAGTTAAGCTTAGAAAGCGCTTTTAAAAGCGTTGCTATAGGCATATGAAATGAAAGCGCTTTGTAGGAAAAAAGTGTTGCTAAAGCTGGAGTTAAGAAGGCGTTTTTCAAAAGCGATGCCGTTGCTAATTTTATAATTAAAATTGTTAAACCCTAAACTAACAAAACACGCAATTTCAGAAGTTCTCTCATTCATTTCTCTCAATAGTTCTGCTCCTCCTCAAAATCTTCTCACATTGTCCTCTTCCTCGCCTCACCGTCCTCCTCCTCACTTCACCGTAACAAACAAACATCTCTTGTCGCAACACTCAACCTCCTCACAGTATTCCCTCTGTTCGTACTCCCTCCGACGATTACAGTTGCGCCATCGTCGTACTCCCTCCGACGATTACAGTTGGGCCTCCGCCGTAAACCTCTTCCATCAACTCTCAGACCTTCTGCAATTGAAAACAACCACAACAACCTCTCGCCTCCAGACACACTCTCCACTCTACGACCTTACATACAAACACCCTTCATTACCATCCTAGATCTCTAACCGCCGATACAACTTGCTATTTTTTCGTTCTTCTCTAAGTCTTCATCAACAGACACCGACTAACTTTCATTTGTTCGGTAATAGGTTGGTAAACTTTGACTTTATTTCATTTGAGTGTATGATATGTTGATTTATTTGATACTCTATTGTTATGTTGATTTATTTGATTTGAGTATATGCTACTGATATTTTGTTTTATCTAAAAAAAAGAGGTTCGATGAATTTGAGTTGTGCTACTATGTTGATAAACCTGTGTTAAATCCTGTTCAATTTTTGTCACTTTATTCCTTGTTTATATTAAATTGAATACTGCAGTTTTGTTGATTGATTTATTGTGATAAAATTCTGATAACAAACGGATTTGATGTTGCTATCTGTTGATCGAAACTGGGATGTAAGGGAAACTTGTGAGTAGACTCTGGCTCGTTTGTTCTTTTAAATCGTATAGAAGTTTTGATGTTGAGTTTTTTTTCCTACTAGCATAATGGCTATTGTGTTATGATAGTGTGCAGAATTATCTTTTTGATGATGGTATTGGTTGTCGTATTTAGTTTCGATGATGGTTTAATGTCTATGTCGTGTTTATTCGCATAGATTATAACCGAGAAACTAGGATACAATATGTCGTTCCTTTCTTTCATGTGATTTTAAGAGAAGAAGTTAATTTGTCTTGAATTCGAACAATGTTGAAGTTGGTTGTGATAGTCGAGGTTTGTATAGTTTCGATGAAGGAGACGATAATGCCGTGTTTATTTGTGTGCAAATCTAACCGAGGAACTTATGGGGCAGCATGTTGTTTTTGTGTGAATTTAAGCAAGAAAAGTCATGTTTATTTTGTGTATATTTGGTTGAATGGTGGCTTCCCGGTTTCCTTCTTTAAGCATTATTAGGATTTTCATAAGTGACTTCCCGGTTTACAGTTGGGCCTCCGTCGTACTCCCTCCGACGATTACAGTCCGCCATCAACACCCTTCAACAACCTAGCTAGTGGTGAGAAATTTCACTATCCTTTCTATTAAGCTCTAATTTGTGTATTTTCAAATGTTGAATTGATACTGCTAGTTGTTGATTTGTGTTTTCTGAAACTATTAGTTGTTAATGTTTGTAAAATTTAGAGTATATCAAATTTGTTTTAAGTTTAGGCTTAACTGTTAGTTTTGAATATGAGTTTTGTTACTGTTAATGAAATTTGTTAACTCTTCTCTAGCCTTGTTAACTCTTAATCTAGTTATTAATTAGTTTCAAGAAAGTTCAAGTTTATTATATTTTTATTTAAGGTTCTTATATGACAAATTGATGCGCGGGAATCAATTGTCAAACAGATTTCATTTTGTGTCTTCCTCCTGTGTCAACGAACAGACAACTGTTAACGATCCAGATTCAGTAAGAGAGCATTTAGTCGAGAGATTCATGACCAGCAATACAAAAAGCTTATATCTTTGGGCGTATAATTCTATTCCTACAGGGTTAGATTTTTATTCTAAACTTTTGTTTTAAGTTATAGAGAAAATTTCCATTTAAACTTTTGTTTTAATTTATAGACGTCACTGGTTGTTGGTTGCTATGGATCCTATAAAAGAAGTGGTCTATTATCTGAATTCGATAGATGGTATTTGGACAAATTATCCGAATATGAAGTTAATGATTGATATGTAAGTGAGATTGTTCTAAATATTCGTGTGTATTTATATATTTAATTATTTATGTGAGATTGTTCTAAATATTCGTGTGTATTTATATATTTAATTATTTCTGTGAGATTGTTCTAAATATATATTTTTATTTTGTTAGAGCAATACAAGTATTCTGATCTCAAAGAGACGCTCGAGTACCACAGTCTAGATCAAGCAACATTACCTGGATCAAAGTGAATGTATATTAATTTTCATAATGTTGCTTATAATAGTGATGTTACTTGATAAAACAAGACAACTACATATTCTTATTTGTTTTCTATGTAGTGTGCTCAATAGCGAAACAATGTAGATTGCAAATACTTTGTTATGAGGTTTATGAGAGAAATCATTCATTTGGATCGAATATAGATTTCAATCACGGTATGGATTTATAACTTAGGATTTGTTATATTTATTGGATATTTCATATAATTTATTAATTTTAACTAAATCATGCATATTATATTTTATTATGTAGTACTTTGATGAATACACGTGTGCATATTACACTAAAAATCAGTTGGAAGAAATCAAGGAGGAATTGTGTAAATATTTTATTGAGAAAAGAATCATATAAGGTATTAATACATTATTGTGTGAAAAGTGTTATGTATACATTATTGGCCGTGTTGTTCTGCTCTTACCTTGCAGGACCAGGACCATCCGCTCGTCGAATTTTGGCGATTTTGAACTGATTTTATTAATTAGGGTTGATTTAGTTGTTGTTAGGGCTGATTTTTTTAGGGTTGATTTAGTTATTGTTAGGGATGACTTTATTATTGTTAAGGATGATTTTTGTTATGTTAGAAATATGTGAATTGAATTATAATGGTGTACATATATTTTAGATTACAATGGTATATAATGCAATGGTATTACAATGTATTTTTTATATATAACCGCTTCTTTGTTGAAAAATGGGATTACGATTGTAAATTACAAGTTTATGGGATTACAATTGAATATTCCAAGTTTACAGGTTTATGAAATAATGGCGCTATACACTGCCAATAGACACAAATAGAAAGCGTTTCTTAAGAAAAAGCGCTGCCTAAAGTATACATTAGGCAACGCTTTTGAAAGCGCTTTCTTAAGCCTACTCTAGAAAGCACATTTTAAGAAAAAGTGCTGCCTAAGGTATACATAAGACAACGCTTTCAAAAGCGCTGCCTGTTGTATACCTTAGGCAGCGCTTTTTCTTAGAAAGTGCTTTCTAAATTAGGCCTAAGGCAGCGCTTTTCCTTGAAAAGTGCTGTCTAAAGATGCCTACAACATAAAAGGCATTATTTAGAAAGCGCTTTTCTAGAAAAAAGTGTTGCTAAAGACCTACTTTAGAAAGCGTTTTTTAAGAAAAAACGTTGCCTAAGTAGTCCTTCTTTGGTTTTTTTGGCATAGTGAAGTGTCAGTCACTTGTCTCTTCACTTTTGCATTTCATGATTACAATTATCAATGCCTTATGGATCCAAGTATTCTTGAAAACTCATATCTCGTATACTAACATGTCGTAGATCTTGTAGTTATATACATGTTCATAATTATTTATTATATTTCGCACTAAAGTATATGGTATAATATATAGAACATGTATATGTGATTAAATTTGTATTTAAAAGAATAATTTCACAACAAGTGATATCAGAGCAGATCTTCATGTTTAGTTTATTGAGATTTGTTCTATAAACACTGATGTTTATTTTATTTTATTTTACTTTTTTGGATCATGAAAACATATATTGTAAATTCATTATTTTTTTAAATATTGATATATATGTTTTATGAGGCATGAAATTTTAATGATGATTTTTGAGTATTTTTTTTGTTACACTTACTATGGAGTTATATTTTGTATGTTATATTTATTTTCTAAATATTTATATGGAATTAGCATCTTTCATCCATATCTTTTATATGAAGTCTTGAAAATAAATTTGATTATCGTATAAATTTAAATAATATTTATTTTGGTGATCACAATTAGAATTAGAATTGTGAATTTAAAAAAATGATATTATGCTTAAAAAAAAAATCTATTTTTAAGTTATAATTCATATAATTACATTTGTGATAATGGAAAGTTTGAATTTGACATAGACACTATATGAAAGTTTTGTTTGAAAATTAAAATTTGAATATTTTTGGAAGAAGAGTATTTGTGAAAATTTTGATTTTGTTTGGGAGATATGTCATTTAATATATATTATGCTAAATATATTTAGAATCACATATATGGTTATGATTGATGATTGAGAATCCTAAAATCTATTTTCTTTTAAAGAATTTGGATTCTCAATACTTTATTTATGGTTATAAATAATATATTTAGAAATATACATCTATATCAATTATTTGGGAAAGATAAATATTGAATTTAAAATTTATTTTGGTGATTTGATTATTGGTTTTGAATTAAAAATAAAATAAAAAAAGATTTTATTATCAAATCTTTTTAATTTATTTTTTAATTATTAATTTATCTTTCAATTTGATTCACATAAAATCTACACATGAATTTCAATTTTGAGAGATAAGACAAATATTAATTTGATTAATATATATTTAATCATTATATTCTATTTGTGTAAATTATTGAATATTTTAAATATCTCTCAAAAGTATTAGGTAAAACTAAAGATTTGATTTTTAAAATTTTAAATACTTTGAATTTTGGAATGGATTTTGTTAATTCTAAAATAATTTATTTAGAGAATTATTTGCTACATATGTGAATTTATTTGACATTTAATTTTGGATATATAAATATTTAATATTTATCTGATTTAAAATTAATTTTGAATATATAAATATTTAATATATTTATGTGATTTGAAATTATACATTTAGCATGATATTCGATTTACTCCCTTATAATTAAATCTTTTTTAATAATTTTTTTTATATTCCCCCTTATAATATTATAATTAAATCTTTTTTAATAATTTTTTTTATATTCCCCCTTATAATATTTAAATTCTCTATGTTTGGTCCTTGAGTCAAGATTTCAACCCAAAGTCTTCTTTTTTAAATCCCACCGGCTGCTTATGTGGATTTAATTTTAAATTTAAATTTTTAATTCCACGTAGATTTTATAAACATTTTTTAATGAATTTTTTTAA
This sequence comes from Vicia sativa, assembly GCA_021764765.1. Classification (NCBI taxonomy): domain Eukaryota; kingdom Viridiplantae; phylum Streptophyta; class Magnoliopsida; order Fabales; family Fabaceae; genus Vicia; species Vicia sativa. The sequence continues at coordinate 100,640,198 of CM038795.1, read as the reverse complement.
TATTTATTTTAATTATCACATAACTTTTTTATTTTTAATTTTTAATTTTTAACTTTTTTTAATTCAGATTTATTTTATATTTTTGTTATTATAAACCTTGAAAATTAAAAGGTACAACAACTCAAATTTTTTGATAGAGCCAGGTTTCAAACTCTCCCACCATAGATTATAGCACGCAAACCTTACCACTAAGCTATTCTAATTACTTTGTCTAAATATCCTATGAATCTGTACATTAATGTATTATTTTTGAAGTGGTGCATTAATAGTTACATGCAAGCTTAGCCCACAAAACCCACCACACACATTGATTGTAACTCTCCAAAATAGTAATCAACCATGTTAAGGTTCACTTCACAAACTCTCATTCTATGGCTACTGATACTATTATTTCTATCATTTTAGCTATGTAAGCCACAAAGCAGTAACTTACTAATGTGTCTAATACTTGTTTCAAATGACTTAAATGTCCCTTCTCATACTTACTGTACACTAGAATGTCATTAAAAAAACTAGAATAAATTTTCTAAGGTAGAGCTTGGATATATCCTTCATGGTGAATTGAAATTGAAATGTTTATTTTTCATGATTGGTTGCTAACTCAATGGTTGAGTGGTTGTTTAATATCTGAAAGCTTTTTCTTTTTACCAGCGAAAATAAAGCCATATTTAATTTATTATGTAGAAGGTTTTGTCCGAAAGTAAAGCCATATTTAATTTATTATGTAAAGTCAATTATATGTAGTGTAGAGAAAGTTTCAAAGTTATAGGAATCATCAATTTATTGATGATTAGGAGAAAATTAAGTTAGCTATTCATAGCACAACAATTAATATAAATAATTGATACATTGTAATGTTTTAATCATCCCATAATCATCCAAGAGTTTAATAGGCAATTGCTTCTCTTACTTTTATCTCTTATTATAGTTGTCTTAATATTATTTTGTTACTTTGATACCCAACAGTGGTATCAGAGCTATTGGTGTAGGTTCATATTCTGCTGCGGTTCACGGTTATTATTCACACGTGTGATCGTATACTTTTACAGTGATTGTTAACGTATACCGAATTCATTCCAGCGTGCGGTAAAATTATACAATACTGTTTACGTATACTTTGCTATTCACGGTGAAATTGTGTTAGCCGGTTCAGTTGCTAATTGTTTGGTGTAAAACCATGACAGCAAAATTTGAGATTGAGAAGTTCAATGGGAATATTTTCTCCCTATGGAAACTGGATATAAAAGCAATCCTGAGGAAGGATAATTGTTTAGCAGCAATTGAAGATAGAGTTGAGGGAATATCTGACGAAAAGTGGAATGAGATGGATAGCAACGCTATTGCCAATTTGCACTTAGCATTGGCGGATTCAGTTTTGTCTAGCTTTGCCGAAAAGAAAACTGCAAAGGAGATATGGGATGTCCTCATCAAATTATACGAGGTCAAGTCACTACACAACCGCATTTTCTTAAAGAGAAGACTCTATACTCTTCGAATGAGTGAATCCACATCTATGACAAATCACATCAACACTCTAAATACAATGTTTGCTCAACTTACATCGGCAAATTTTAGCATAGTAGAAAATGAACGTGCGGAACTTCTACTTCAGAGCTTACCAGAATCATATGATTCACTTGTCGTTAACTTAACAAATAATAATGTTACAGACCGTCTATACTTTAATAATGTTGCCGGAGCTATTCTTGAGGAAGAGTCCAGGCGTATAAATAGGGAAGACCGTCAAGAAAACTCAAAACAAATAGAAGCTTTGACAATGACGAGATGCAGATTAGTGGAACGTGGCCCTAGTGGGAGCCAAAATCATGGTAGATCAAAAATCAAGTAAGATGAATGTGTGATGCTACAATTGTGGCAAGAAAGGGCACTTGAAAAAGGATTGTTGGTTTAAGAAGAATGGTGAGAAGTCTTCTGAGGCAAGTTCATCTCAGGGATGTATTGCCAATACCTCTGATGATGGAGAGATTCTATATAGTGGAGCAACAACTGGTTCCAAGGGTAGTAAACAGCTCACTGACGTTTGGATAATTGATTCAGGAGCAACATGACACATGACTCCTCGACGAGATTGGTTTTACACTTATCAACCTATCTCAAAAGGATCAGTGTTCATGGGAAATGATTATGCCTTAGAAATTCCTGGTGTCGGTACTGTCAAAATAAAAATGTATGATGGTACAATTCGCACAATTCAAGAGGTACGACATGTGAAAGGGTTGAAGAAGAATTTATTGTCTATTGGACAATTAGATGACCTCGGGTGCAAGACCCATATTGAAGGCGGGATCTTGAAGGTGGTGAAAGGTGCTCTAGTAGTGATGAAGGCAGAAAAGCTATCTGCAAATTTATACATTCTTATGGGAGAGACGTTGCTAGAGGGTGATGTGTCAGTTGCATCAACTAGTCAAGAAAACTCAACGACAATGTGGCATCGTAGACTAGGCCATATGTCAGAACGAGGCTTGAAAGTTCTTGCAGAACGTAATCTCATACCTGAGCTCAAAACGGTAAATTTACCTTTCTGTGACATTGTGTGATAAGCAAGCAGCATAGATTAAAGTTTGCTAAGTCAAATTCTAGAAGCAATCACATCTGGACTTGATTCATTCGATGTGTGGAGTCAGGAAATATTCACAAGAGGAGCAAAATATTTTGTATCATTCATTGATGACTACTCCAGCGATTGTGGGTGTACCCGATCAAAAGAAGTCGATGTCTATCCAATATTCAAGGAGTTCAAAGTACTAGTGGAACTTGAACCGGTAACAAGATAAAATGCTTGAGGACGACAATGGAGGAGAATATATAGAGTGATTTTTGGCATTTTGCAAGCAAGGTGGTATTAAGAGACAATTTATTGTTGCTCATACAACAGAATGGAGTAGCAGAGCGGATGAATAGAACTCTCTAGAGAGGACTAGAGCTATGTTATGAATGCAGGACTAGCCAAGTCCTTTTGGGCGGTAGTGAAAACGGCTGTTACTTGATAAACCGATCACCATCAACTGCGATTGGTTTAAAGACACCGGTGGAAATGTGGAATAAAAATCCAGGAAATTATTCTTCTCTACATGTGTTTGGTTGTCCTGTGTACGTGATGTACAACTCCCAAGGAAGAACCAAGTGGATCCTAAATCCAAAATGCATATTCTTGGGCTATGCTGACGGTGTTAAGGGGTATCGTCTGTGGGATCCCACGGCCCACAAGATTATTGTCAGCAGGGATGCCATATTTGCAGAAAATGAACTGCAAAGTGAGCAGGAAAATGACGGACGCCTAAAGATGTTACTACTATTCATATAGATGGAAAGTCTGGAGAAGAAGATTCTTTTGAAGCGTGGAACCGATCATGAGGTACAAGAACCAGAAGAAGCCGATGATGTTCAAGCTAGACGAACATCACGTCAGATAAGGAAACCATCATGGCAATCAGAGTATGTGATGGCTAGTCATTATGCATATTGTCTTCTATCAGAAGATGAAGAACCATCAACCTTTCATGAGGCGTTAAATGGTTCAGATACTTCTCTATGGATGACAGTAATGCAGGAGGAAATTGAAGCCTTACATAGGAACAACACTTGGGAACTTGTTGAACTTCGAAGGTCGGAAAGCCATTGGAAACAAATGGGTGTTCAAAATTAAACGAGATGGCAACGATCAAGTGGAACGATATCGTGCAATCTGGTGGTCAAAGGATATGCTCAAAGAAGGCATTGATTTCAATGAGATATTTTCTCGATGTTAAGACTTACTACTATCGAGTAGTTCTTGTGTGCCGCATTTGATTTACATCTTGAGCGTTAGATGTGAAGACGCATTTCTTCATGGAGCACTTGAAGAGGAAATATGTATGCTCCAACCGAAGGGTTTGAAGAAAAGAAAAGAAAACTTGGTTTGAGTTGACCAAATCTCTGTACGGTTTAAAGCGGGCGCCCAGGTGTTGGTACAAGAGATTTGATTCCTTTATCATGAGCCTTGGATACAACAGACTGAGTTCAGATCATTGTACGTATTACAAAAGGTTAGATAATGATGATTTCATTATTTTGTTGTTGTATGTGAACGACATGTTGGTGGTAGGCCCCAATAAAGATTGAATCCAAGAGTTGAAGCCACAGTTGGCTAGGGAGTTTGATATGAAGGATTTGGGACCCGCAAACAAGATTTTAGGGATGCAAATTCACCGAGACAGAAAAGTTGGGAAGATTTGGCTCTCTCAGAAGAATTATCTTCGAAAAGTCTTGAGACGCTTCAACATGCAAGACTGTAAGTCAATCTCTACCCCACTTCTTATCAATTGCCAGCTATCCTCAAGTATGTGTCCTAGCAGTGAAGCGGAGAGGAAGGAGATGTCTCGAGTACTGTATGCATCAGCAGTGGGAAGTCTTATGTACACTATGATTTGTACTAGACCAAACATTGCTAAAGTAGTTGGAATGATCAGTCGGTTCATGGCAGATCCAGGTAGAGAGCATTGGAATGTTGTGAAGAGGATCCTGAGATATGTTAAAGGGACCTCAGATGTTGCATTATGTTTTGGAGGATCAGAGTTTGTTGTCAAAGGATACGTTGATTCAGACTATGCAGGTGATCTTGACAAAAGAAAATCTACTATCGGCTATGTGTTTACAGTAGCAGGAGGAGCGGTAAGTTGGTTATCTAAGCTACAAACTGTCGTAGCTTTATCTACCACAGAAGCAGAATATATGGCAGCTACCCAAGCATGCAAGGAAGCTATTTGGATTCAAAGGTTATTGTAAGAACTCGGGCACAAGCAGCATAAGATTATTGTGTATTGTGACAGTCAGAGTGCCTTGCATATTGCAAGAAATCCAGCCTTTCATTCCAGGACTAAACACATAGGAGTACAATTTGAATATTTTTGGAAGAAGAGTATTTGTGAAAATTTTGATTTTGTTTGGGAGATATGTCATTTAATATATATTATGCTAAATATATTTAGAATCACATATATGGTTATGATTGATGATTGAGAATCCTAAAATCTATTTTCTTTTAAAGAATTTGGATTCTCAATACTTTATTTATGGTTATAAATAATATATTTAGAAATATACATCTATATCAATTATTTGGGAAAGATAAATATTGAATTTAAAATTTATTTTGGTGATTTGATTATTGGTTTTGAATTAAAATAAAATAAAAAGATTTTATTATCAAATCTTTTAATTTATTTTTAATTATTAATTTATCTTTCAATTTGATTCACATAAAATCTACACATGAATTTCAATTTTGAGAGATAAGACAAATATTAATTTGATTAATATATATTTAATCATTATATTCTATTTGTGAAAATTATTGAATATTTTAAATATCTCTCAAAAGTATTAGGTAAAACTAAAGATTTGATTTTTAAAATTTTAAATACTTTGAATTTTGGAATGGATTTTGTTAATTCTAAAATAATTTATTTAGAGAATTATTTGCTACATATGTGAATTTATTTGACATTTAATTTTGAATATATAAATATTTAATATTTATCTGATTTAAAATTAATTTTAAATATATAAATATTTAATATATTTATGTGATTTGAAATTATACATTTAGCATGATATTCGATTTACTCCCTTATAATTAAATCTTTTTTAATAATTTTTTTTTATATTCCCTCTTATAATATTTAAATTCTCTATGTTTGGTCCTTGAGTCAAGATTTCAACCCAAAGTCTTCTTTTTTAAATCCCACCGGCTGCTTATGTGGATTTAATTTTAAATTTAAATTTTTAATTCCACGTAGATTTTATAAACATTTTTTTAATGATTTTTTTTAATATTTATTTTAATTATCACATAACTTTTTTATTTTTAATTTTTAATTTTTAACTTTTTTTAATTCAGATTTATTTTATATTTTTGTTATTATAAACCTTGAAAATTAAAAGGTACAACAACTCAAATTTTTTGATAGAGCCAGGTTTCAAACTCTCCCACCATAGATTATAGCACGCAAACCTTACCACTAAGCTATTCTAATTACTTTGTCTAAATATCCTATGAATCTGTACATTAATGTATTATTTTTGAAGTGGTGCATTAATAGTTACATGCAAGCTTAGCCCACAAAACCCACCACACACATTGATTGTAACTCTCCAAAATAGTAATCAACCATGTTAAGGTTCACTTCACAAACTCTCATTCTATGGCTACTGATACTATTATTTCTATCATTTTAGCTATGTAAGCCACAAAGCAGTAACTTACTAATGTGTCTAATACTTGTTTCAAATGACTTAAATGTCCCTTCTCATACTTACTGTACACTAGAATGTCATTAAAAAAACTAGAATAAATGTTCTAAGGTAGAGCTTGGATATATCCTTCATGGTGAATTGAAATTGAAATGTTTATTTTTCATGATTGGTTGCTAACTCAATGGTTGAGTGGTTGTTTAATATCTGAAAGCTTTTTCTTTTTACCAGAAAATAAAGCCATATTTAATTTATTATGTAGAAGGTTTTGTCCGAAAGTAAAGCCATATTTAATTTATTATGTAAAGTCAATTATATGTAGTGTAGAGAAAGTTTCAAAGTTATAGGAATCATCAATTTATTGATGATTAGGAGAAAATTAAGTTAGCTATTCATAGCACAACAATTAATATAAATAATTGATACATTGTAATGTTTTAATCATCCCATAATCATCCAAGAGTTTAATAGGCAATTGCTTCTCTTACTTTTATCTCTTATTATAGTTGTCTTAATATTATTTTGTTACTTTGATACCCAATGGTATCGAGCTATTAGTGTAGGTTCATATTCTGCGGTTCACGGTTATTATTCACACGTGTGATCGTATACTTACGTTGATTGTTAACGATACCGAATTCATTCCGCGGTAAAATTATACAAATCGTTTACGTATACTTTGCTATTCACGGTGAAATTGTGTTAGCCGGTTCAGTTGCTAATTGTTTGGTGTAAAACCATGACAGCAAAATTTGAGATTGAGAAGTTCAATGGGAATATTTTCTCCCTATGGAAACTGGATATAAAAGCAATCCTGAGGAAGGATAATTGTTTAGCAGAATTGAAGATAGAGTTGAGGAATATCGGCGAAAAGTGGAATGAGATGGATAGCAACGCTATTGCCAATTGCACTTAGCATTGGCGGATTCGTTTTGTCTAGCTTTGAAAAGAAAACGCAAAGGAGATATGGGATGTCCTCATCAAATTATACGAGGTCAAGTCACTACACAACCGCATTTTCTTAAAGAGAAGACTCTATACTCTTGAATGAGTGAATCCACATCTATGACAAATCACATCAACACTCTAAATACAATGTTTGCTCAACTTACATCGGCAAATTTTAGCATAGTAGAAAATGAACGCATGGAACTTCTACTTGAGCTTACCGAATCATATGATTCACTTGTCGTTAACTTAACAAATAATAATGTTACGGACCGTCTATACTTTAATAATGTTGGAGCTATTCTTGAGGAAGAGTCCAGGCGTATAAATAGGGAAGACCGTCAAGAAAACTCAAAACAAATAGAAGCTTTGACAATGACGAGATGCAGATTAGTGGAACGTGGCCCTAGTGGGAGCCAAAATCATGGTAGATCAAAATCTCGAAGTAAGATGAATGTGTGATGCTACAATTGTGGCAAGAAAGGGCACTTGAAAAAGGATTGTTGGTTTAAGAAGAATGGTGAGAAGTCTTCTGAGGCAAGTTCATCTCAGGGATGTATTGCCAATACCTCTGATGATGGAGAGATTCTATATAGTGGAGCAACAACTGGTTCCAAGGGTAGTAAACAGCTCACTGACGTTTGGATAATTGATTCAGGAGCAACATGACACATGACTCCTCGACGAGATTGGTTTTACACTTATCAACCTATCTCAAAAGGATCAGTGTTCATGGGAAATGATTATGCCTTAGAAATTGCTGGTGTCGGTACTGTCAAAATAAAAATGTATGATGGTACAATTCGCACAATTCAAGAGGTACGACATGTGAAAGGGTTGAAGAAGAATTTATTGTCTATTGGACAATTAGATGACCTCGGGTGCAAGACCCATATTGAAGGCGGGATCTTGAAGGTGGTGAAAGGTGCTCTAGTAGTGATGAAGGCAGAAAAGCTATCTGCAAATTTATACATTCTTATGGGAGAGACGTTGCTAGAGGGTGATGTGTCAGTTGCATCAACTAGTCAAGAAAACTCAACGACAATGTGGCATCGTAGACTAGGCCATATGTCAGAACGAGGCTTGAAAGTTCTTGCAGAACGTAATCTCATACCTGAGCTCAAAACGGTAAATTTACCTTTCTGTGACATTGTGTGATAAGCAAGCAGCATAGATTAAAGTTTGCTAAGTCAAATTCTAGAAGCAATCACATACTGGACTTGATTCATTCTGATGTGTGGGAGTCACCGGAAATATTCACAAGAGGAGCAAAATATTTTGTATCATTCATTGATGACTACTCCAGGCGATTGTGGGTGTACCCGATCAAAAAGAAGTCAGATGTCTATCCAATATTCAAGGAGTTCAAAGTACTAGTGGAACTTGAAACTGGTAACAAGATAAAATGCTTGAGGACAGACAATGGAGGAGAATATATAGACAGTGATTTTTTGGCATTTTGCAAGCAAGGTGGTATTAAGAGACAATTTATTGTTGCTCATACACCTCAGCAGAATGGAGTAGCAGAGCGGATGAATAGAACTCTCCTAGAGAGGACTAGAGCTATGTTATAACTGCAGGACTAGCCAAGTCCTTTGGGCGTAAGTAGTGAAAACGGTTACTTGATAAACCGATCACCATCAACTGCGATTGGTTTAAAGACACCGGTGGAAATGTGGAATAAAAATCCAGGAAATTATTCTTCTCTACATGTGTTTGGTTGTCCTGTGTACGTGATGTACAACTCCCAAGGAAGAACCAAGCTGGATCCTAAATCCAGAAAATGCATATTCTTGGGCTATGCTGACGGTGTTAAGGGGTATCGTCTGTGGGATCCCACTGCCCACAAGATTATTGTCAGCAGGGATGCCATATTTGCAGAAAATGAACTGCAAAGTGAGCAGGAAAATGACGGACGCCTAAAGATGTTACTACTATTCATATAGATGGAAAGTCTGGAGAAGAAGATTCTTTTGAAGCAGAATTGGAACCAGATCATGAGGTACAAGAACCAGAAGAAGCCGATGATGTTCAAGCTAGACGAACATCACGTCAGATAAGGAAACCATCATGGCAATCAGAGTATGTGATGGCTAGTCATTATGCATATTGTCTTCTATCAGAAGATGAAGAACCATCAACCTTTCATGAGGCGTTAAATGGTTCAGATACTTCTCTATGGATGACAGTAATGCAGGAGGAAATTGAAGCCTTACATAGGAACAACACTTGGGAACTTGTTGAACTTCCGAAAGGTCGGAAAGCCATTGGAAACAAATGGGTGTTCAAAATTAAACGAGATGGCAACGATCAAGTGGAACGATATCGTGCAATACTGGTGGTCAAAGGATATGCTCAGAAAGAAGGCATTGATTTCAATGAGATATTTTCTCCAGTGTTAAGACTTACTACTATCAGAGTAGTTCTTGCAATGTGTGCCGCATTTGATTTACATCTTGAGCAGTTAGATGTGAAGACTGCATTTCTTCATGGAGCACTTGAAGAGGAAATATGTATGCTCCAACCAGAAGGGTTTGAAGAAAAAGAAAAAGAAAACTTGGTTTGCAGGTTGACCAAATCTCTGTACGGTTTAAAGCGGGCGCCCAGGTGTTGGTACAAGAGATTTGATTCCTTTATCATGAGCCTTGGATACAACAGACTGAGTTCAGATCATTGTACGTATTACAAAAGGTTAGATAATGATGATTTCATTATTTTGTTGTTGTATGTGAACGACATGTTGGTGGTAGGCCCCAATAAAGATTGAATCCAAGAGTTGAAGCCACAGTTGGCTAGGGAGTTTGATATGAAGGATTTGGGACCCGCAAACAAGATTTTAGGGATGCAAATTCACCGAGACAGAAAAGTTGGGAAGATTTGGCTCTCTCAGAAGAATTATCTTGAAAAGTCTTGACGCTTCAACATGCAAGATAAGTCAATCTCTACCCCACTTCTTATCAATTGCCAGCTATCCTCAAGTATGTGTCCTAGCAGTGAAGCGGAGAGGAAGGAGATGTCTCGAGTCCTGTATGCATCAGCAGTGGGAAGTCTTATGTACACTATGATTTGTACTAGACCAAACATTGCTAAAGTAGTTGGAATGATCAGTCGGTTCATGGCAGATCCAGGTAGAGAGCATTGGAATGTTGTGAAGAGGATCCTGAGATATGTTAAAGGGACCTCAGATGTTGCATTATGTTTTGGAGGATCAGAGTTTGTTGTCAAAGGATACGTTGATTCAGACTATGCAGGTGATCTTGACAAAAGAAAATCTACTATCGGCTATGTGTTTACAGTAGCAGGAGGAGCGGTAAGTTGGTTATCTAAGCTACAAACCGTCGTAGCTTTATCTACCACAGAAGAAGAAGCAGAATATATGGCAGCTACCCAAGCATGCAAGGAAGCTATTTGGATTCAAAGGTTATTGTAAGAACTCGGGCACAAGCAGCATAAGATTATTGTGTATTGTGACAGTCAGAGTGCCTTGCATATTGCAAGAAATCCAGCCTTTCATTCCAGGACTAAACACATAGGAGTACAATTTGAATATTTTTGGAAGAAGAGTATTTGTGAAAATTTTGATTTTGTTTGGGAGATATGTCATTTAATATATATTATGCTAAATATATTTAGAATCACATATATGGTTATGATTGATGATTGAGAATCCTAAAATCTATTTTCTTTTAAAGAATTTGGATTCTCAATACTTTATTTATGGTTATAAATAATATATTTAGAAATATACATCTATATCAATTATTTGGGAAAGATAAATATTGAATTTAAAATTTATTTTGGTGATTTGATTATTGGTTTTGAATTAAAATAAAATAAAAAAGATTTTATTATCAAATCTTTTTAATTTATTTTTTAATTATTAATTTATCTTTCAATTTGATTCACATAAAATCTACACATGAATTTCAATTTTGAGAGATAAGACAAATATTAATTTGATTAATATATATTTAATCATTATATTCTATTTGTGAAAATTATTGAATATTTTAAATATCTCTCAAAAGTATTAGGTAAAACTAAAGATTTGATTTTTAAAATTTTAAATACTTTGAATTTTGGAATGGATTTTGTTAATTCTAAAATAATTTATTTAGAGAATTATTTGCTACATATGTGAATTTATTTGACATTTAATTTTGAATATATAAATATTTAATATTTATCTGATTTAAAATTAATTTTAAATATATAAATATTTAATATATTTATGTGATTTGAAATTATACATTTAGCATGATATTCGATTTACTCCCTTATAATTAAATCTTTTTTAATAATTTTTTTTTATATTCCCTCTTATAATATTTAAATTCTCTATGTTTGGTCCTTGAGTCAAGATTTCAACCCAAAGTCTTCTTTTTTAAATCCCACCGGCTGCTTATGTGGATTTAATTTTAAATTTAAATTTTTAATTCCACGTAGATTTTATAAACATTTTTTTAATGATTTTTTTTAATATTTATTTTAATTATCACATAACTTTTTTATTTTTAATTTTTAATTTTTAACTTTTTTTAATTCAGATTTATTTTATATTTTTGTTATTATAAACCTTGAAAATTAAAAGGTACAACAACTCAAATTTTTTGATAGAGCCAGGTTTCAAACTCTCCCACCATAGATTATAGCACGCAAACCTTACCACTAAGCTATTCTAATTACTTTGTCTAAATATCCTATGAATCTGTACATTAATGTATTATTTTTGAAGTGGTGCATTAATAGTTACATGCAAGCTTAGCCCACAAAACCCACCACACACATTGATTGTAACTCTCCAAAATAGTAATCAACCATGTTAAGGTTCACTTCACAAACTCTCATTCTATGGCTACTGATACTATTATTTCTATCATTTTAGCTATGTAAGCCACAAAGCAGTAACTTACTAATGTGTCTAATACTTGTTTCAAATGACTTAAATGTCCCTTCTCATACTTACTGTACACTAGAATGTCATTAAAAAAACTAGAATAAATGTTCTAAGGTAGAGCTTGGATATATCCTTCATGGTGAATTGAAATTGAAATGTTTATTTTTCATGATTGGTTGCTAACTCAATGGTTGAGTGGTTGTTTAATATCTGAAAGCTTTTTCTTTTTACCAGCGAAAATAAAGCCATATTTAATTTATTATGTAGAAGGTTTTGTCCGAAAGTAAAGCCATATTTAATTTATTATGTAAAGTCAATTATATGTAGTGTAGAGAAAGTTTCAAAGTTATAGGAATCATCAATTTATTGATGATTAGGAGAAAATTAAGTTAGCTATTCATAGCACAACAATTAATATAAATAATTGATACATTGTAATGTTTTAATCATCCCATAATCATCCAAGAGTTTAATAGGCAATTGCTTCTCTTACTTTTATCTCTTATTATAGTTGTCTTAATATTATTTTGTTACTTTGATACCCAAATGGTATCGAGCTATTGGTGTAGGTTCATATTCTCGGTTCACGGTTATTATTCACACGTGTGATCGTATACTTTTACGTTGATTGTTAACGTATACGAATTCATTCGGTAAAATTATACAACATTTACGATACTTTGCTATTCACGGTGAAATTGTGTTAGCTTGGTTGCTAATTGTTTGGTGTAAAACCATGACAAAATTTGAGATTGAGAAGTTCAATGGGAATATTTTCTCCTATGGAACCGGATATAAAAGCAATCCGAGGAAGGATAATTGTTTAGCAAGAATTGAAGATAGAGTTGAGGAATATCGACGAAAAGTGGAATGAGATGGATAGCAACGCTATTGCCAATTTGCACTTAGCATTGGCGGATTCAGTTTTGTCTAGCTTTGCCGAAAAGAAAACTGCAAAGGAGATATGGGATGTCCTCATCAAATTATACGAGGTCAAGTCACTACACAACCGCATTTTCTTAAAGAGAAGACTCTATACTCTTCGAATGAGTGAATCCACATCTATGACAAATCACATCAACACTCTAAATACAATGTTTGCTCAACTTACATCGGCAAATTTTAGCATAGTAGAAAATGAACGTGCGGAACTTCTACTTCAGAGCTTACCAGAATCATATGATTCACTTGTCGTTAACTTAACAAATAATAATGTTACAGACCGTCTATACTTTAATAATGTTGCCGGAGCTATTCTTGAGGAAGAGTCCAGGCGTATAAATAGGGAAGACCGTCAAGAAAACTCAAAACAAATAGAAGCTTTGACAATGACGAGATGCAGATTAGTGGAACGTGGCCCTAGTGGGAGCCAAAATCATGGTAGATCAAAATCTCGAAGTAAGATGAATGTGTGATGCTACAATTGTGGCAAGAAAGGGCACTTGAAAAAGGATTGTTGGTTTAAGAAGAATGGTGAGAAGTCTTCTGAGGCAAGTTCATCTCAGGGATGTATTGCCAATACCCCTGATGATGGAGAGATTCTATATAGTGGAGCAACAACTGGTTCCAAGGGTAGTAAACAGCTCACTGACGTTTGGATAATTGATTCAGGAGCAACATGACACATGACTCCTCGACGAGATTGGTTTTACACTTATCAACCTATCTCAAAAGGATCAGTGTTCATGGGAAATGATTATGCCTTAGAAATTGCTGGTGTCGGTACTGTCAAAATAAAAATGTATGATGGTACAATTCGCACAATTCAAGAGGTACGACATGTGAAAGGGTTGAAGAAGAATTTATTGTCTATTGGACAATTAGATGACCTCGGGTGCAAGACCCATATTGAAGGCGGGATCTTGAAGGTGGTGAAAGGTGCTCTAGTAGTGATGAAGGCAGAAAAGCTATCTGCAAATTTATACATTCTTATGGGAGAGACGTTGCTAGAGGGTGATGTGTCAGTTGCATCAACTAGTCAAGAAAACTCAACGACAATGTGGCATCGTAGACTAGGCCATATGTCAGAACGAGGCTTGAAAGTTCTTGCAGAACGTAATCTCATACCTGAGCTCAAAACGGTAAATTTACCTTTCTGTGAGCATTGTGTGATAAGCAAGCAGCATAGATTAAAGTTTGCTAAGTCAAATTCTAGAAGCAATCACATACTGGACTTGATTCATTCTGATGTGTGGGAGTCACCGGAAATATTCACAAGAGGAGCAAAATATTTTGTATCATTCATTGATGACTACTCCAGGCGATTGTGGGTGTACCCGATCAAAAAGAAGTCAGATGTCTATCCAATATTCAAGGAGTTCAAAGTACTAGTGGAACTTGAAACTGGTAACAAGATAAAATGCTTGAGGACAGACAATGGAGGAGAATATATAGACAGTGATTTTTTGGCATTTTGCAAGCAAGGTGGTATTAAGAGACAATTTATTGTTGCTCATACACCTCAGCAGAATGGAGTAGCAGAGCGGATGAATAGAACTCTCCTAGAGAGGACTAGAGCTATGTTGCGAACTGCAGGACTAGCCAAGTCCTTTTGGGCAGAAGTAGTGAAAACGGCCTGTTACTTGATAAACCGATCACCATCAACTGCGATTGGTTTAAAGACACCGGTGGAAATGTGGAATAAAAATCCAGGAAATTATTCTTCTCTACATGTGTTTGGTTGTCCTGTGTACGTGATGTACAACTCCCAAGGAAGAACCAAGCTGGATCCTAAATCCAGAAAATGCATATTCTTGGGCTATGCTGACGGTGTTAAGGGGTATCGTCTGTGGGATCCCACTGCCCACAAGATTATTGTCAGCAGGGATGCCATATTTGCAGAAAATGAACTGCAAAGTGAGCAGGAAAATGACGGACGCCTAAAGATGTTACTACTATTCATATAGATGGAAAGTCTGGAGAAGAAGATTCTTTTGAAGCAGAATTGGAACCAGATCATGAGGTACAAGAACCAGAAGAAGCCGATGATGTTCAAGCTAGACGAACATCACGTCAGATAAGGAAACCATCATGGCAATCAGAGTATGTGATGGCTAGTCATTATGCATATTGTCTTCTATCAGAAGATGAAGAACCATCAACCTTTCATGAGGCGTTAAATGGTTCAGATACTTCTCTATGGATGACAGTAATGCAGGAGGAAATTGAAGCCTTACATAGGAACAACACTTGGGAACTTGTTGAACTTCCGAAAGGTCGGAAAGCCATTGGAAACAAATGGGTGTTCAAAATTAAACGAGATGGCAACGATCAAGTGGAACGATATCGTGCAATACTGGTGGTCAAAGGATATGCTCAGAAAGAAGGCATTGATTTCAATGAGATATTTTCTCCAGTGTTAAGACTTACTACTATCAGAGTAGTTCTTGCAATGTGTGCCGCATTTGATTTACATCTTGAGCAGTTAGATGTGAAGACTGCATTTCTTCATGGAGCACTTGAAGAGGAAATATGTATGCTCCAACCAGAAGGGTTTGAAGAAAAAGAAAAAGAAAACTTGGTTTGCAGGTTGACCAAATCTCTGTACGGTTTAAAGCGGGCGCCAAGGTGTTGGTACAAGAGATTTGATTCCTTTATCATGAGCCTTGGATACAACAGACTGAGTTCAGATCATTGTACGTATTACAAAAGGTTAGATAATGATGATTTCATTATTTTGTTGTTGTATGTGAACGACATGTTGGTGGTAGGCCCCAATAAAGATTGAATCCAAGAGTTGAAGCCACAGTTGGCTAGGGAGTTTGATATGAAGGATTTGGGACCGCAAACAAGATTTTAGGGATGCAAATTCACCGAGAGAAAAGTTGGGAAGATTTGGCTCTCTCGGAAGAATTATCTTGAAAAGTCTTGAGACGCTTCAACATGCAAGACTGTAAGTCAATCTCTACCCCACTTCTTATCAATTGCCAGCTATCCTCAAGTATGTGTCCTAGCAGTGAAGCGGAGAGGAAGGAGATGTCTCGAGTACTGTATGCATCAGCAGTGGGAAGTCTTATGTACACTATGATTTGTACTAGACCAAACATTGCTAAAGTAGTTGGAATGATCAGTCGGTTCATGGCAGATCCAGGTAGAGAGCATTGGAATGTTGTGAAGAGGATCCTGAGATATGTTAAAGGGACCTCAGATGTTGCATTATGTTTTGGAGGATCAGAGTTTGTTGTCAAAGGATACGTTGATTCAGACTATGCAGGTGATCTTGACAAAAGAAAATCTACTATCGGCTATGTGTTTACACTAGCAGGAGGAGCGGTAAGTTGGTTATCTAAGCTACAAACTGTCGTAGCTTTATCTACCACAGAAGCAGAATATATGGCAGCTACCCAAGCATGCAAGGAAGCTATTTGGATTCAAAGGTTATTGGAAGAACTCGGGCACAAGCAGCATAAGATTATTGTGTATTGTGACAGTCAGAGTGCCTTGCATATTGCAAGAAATCCAGCCTTTCATTCCAGGACTAAACACATAGGAGTACAATTTGAATATTTTTGGAAGAAGAGTATTTGTGAAAATTTTGATTTTGTTTGGGAGATATGTCATTTAATATATATTATGCTAAATATATTTAGAATCACATATATGGTTATGAATGATTGATGATTGAGAATCCTAAAATCTATTTTCTTTTAAAGAATTTGGATTCTCAATACTTTATTTATGGTTATAAATAATATATTTAGAAATATACATCTATATCAATTATTTGGGAAAGATAAATATTGAATTTAAAATTTATTTTGGTGATTTGATTATTGGTTTTGAATTAAAAATAAAATAAAAAAGATTTTATTATCAAATCTTTTTAATTTATTTTTTAATTATTAATTTATCTTTCAATTTGATTCACATAAAATCTACACATGAATTTCAATTTTGAGAGATAAGACAAATATTAATTTGATTAATATATATTTAATCATTATATTCTATTTGTGGAAATTATTGAATATTTTAAATATCTCTCAAAAGTATTAGGTAAAACTAAAGATTTGATTTTTAAAATTTTAAATACTTTGAATTTTGGAATGGATTTTGTTAATTCTAAAATAATTTATTTAGAGAATTATTTGCTATATATGTGAATTTATTTGACATTTAATTTTGGATATATAAATATTTAATATTTATCTGATTTGAAATTATACATTTAGCATGATATTCGATTTACTCCCTTATAATTAAATCTTTTTTAATAATTTTTTTTATATTCCCTCTTATAATATTTAAATTCTCTATTTTTGGTCCTTGAGTCAAGATTTCAACCCAAAGTCTTCTTTTTTAAATCCCACCGGCTGCTTATGTGGATTTAATTTTAAATTTAAATTTTTAATTCCACGTAGATTTTATAAACATTTTTTTAATGAATTTTTTTACTATTTATTTTAATTATCACATAACTTTTTTATTTTTTATTTTTAACTTTTTTTAATTCAGATTTATTTTATATTTTTGTTATTATAAACCTTGAAAATTAAAAGGTACAACAACTCAAATTTTTTGAGTTTGCGTACAGGATAAAGAATCCACCATTGCTAGGGTTAAGAGCTTGGAATTAGGGCTTTTCAAAATAGGCAAAATTGGACCAAACGAGTGGTACCATTATGCTCAGTGGATCGATTCCAATCGATTCATGTATTTATAGCTAATTTATCATTGATATTTGTCAAGTTTGATTTTTGCAGGGATCTAGCTACAGGAATAATCAATAGGTATAAGTTTACCCACAGAAAAGTCGTGGGTAAGGCCGTCACTAATATTCAAATGAAGAAGAAGAAGGTTGCGCACGCGTTTTTGATTTAAACATTTCCAGAAAATTATTTTCACTTATAATCTTATTGTTTCATATTTTTAACACCATGTGCACTTGGTTCAGGTGGTAGAGGCGCGTGCGTGTGACCTATAGGGCTTGGGTTCGATCCCTGGCTCTGTACATTATTTTTTACGACCTTGCAAACTAAACATTTTCCTATTATTTTCAATATTTTCTTTTCTTAATTTATTTTCTTTTCAAACATTTTTCTAAAACACTACAAAAATCACAAAAAAAAACTTTTTCTTTTTGCATTTAGGTCAGAAAAATACTTATTTAATTTTTGACATTAAAAAAATCATTTTTTTCACTTATATTTTAATTAATTGTTAATTAATCATAAATTAACTTTTACTTACTTTTTCCACATTAAAATTAATCCAGGAAATTCCCAAAAAATATTTTCTTCATATAATTAGGTTTAGTAACCTAAAAGCATTTTTATAATAATTTCCAAAATATTTTCACTAACATTTTCTTATTATCCTGATTATCTATTTACTATTCCGCATTTACAATTATAGAAAAGATGTATAGGTAGCAAAGTTTTATCATGTAATAGCGTAGATTTATATTTCTGCCTTTACTTTCTGCACTCTTATTATGTATCTTCCCCAAAGCCATGTAATAGCGTAGGATTTACGTTTCCGCACTTTTACATTCTGCAATTTACTTTCTGCACATATTTAATTGCTAGCTAATTAGGGTTTTGTATGCTAAGACTAAAATCAACCCTAGATCACTTCTAATCTCAAGATAACATATCTGAATATAACACACTCTTCACACTTGCACCCCCTTAGGGTATCCTCTCTCGTTGCCTTACGAACAAAACATGGTCATGTCCCTCGAACGTAGGGATATCTTAGCTAAGACGCTCACGAATAATATCATCACTGTTCCTTCGAATCAAAGATCATAGTCCCGCGATGACCCTCGATTGTTGCCTACAAATACATGATCTTGTCCCTCGATTGTTGCCTACGAAAAGTGATGATCGTCCCTACGGATATGCTAAGGTATCCCTACATGTTGCCTTCTATGACCATACGATGACCCTTCGAATGTTCCTTTACATCCAACGAATAAGATTACCTAACAACTAATGGTATGAATAGCCTTATTCTAAAGGAAGCAAAATAACATGGAAACGACCATTTTGAGTAGGTAATAAGACTCTTTTGCTTGCTCCAATCAATTCAAAAATACTTTTTACACCTCACACTATTTTAAAAAACTTTTCAAACACTTTGTATACATTCCAGCGTGAATCATTACAAAGCTAAACACTTTTCCAAAACAAAACATTTCCAAACACTTCGTATACATTCCAACGAGAATCATTACGAAGTCAAAGAGAAATGCCTTTTCAAAATATCTTTTCAAATACACACAGAATGCAATTTATAAAGTGAGCCAAGTAATTAAGAGCCCGTAGATAACTACGAATAGAAAGGGTGCTAATACCTTCCCTTTTCATAACTGCCTCCCGTACTCAAAATCTAACGAAGGTCTTTTCCTGTTCTTTTCGGCTTCCCTTAATTAGATAAAAGAAAAGTCGGTGGCGACTCTTGCTATCCGTAACATTTGCGATAAAAATGCAAAACAAACAATTCAGTTCTCCCACTGTATCACACCATGCATATCACTGAATAGGGAGCCGCCGAATACACCAGCTACACCTAATATGTGAAATGGGTGCGTAAAAATATTATGCTCAGCCTGAAATATAATCATAAAGTTGAAAGTATCAAAGATTCCTAGAGGCATACCATCTGAAAAGCTTTCTTGACCAATTGGGTAACTCAAGAAAACTACAGTAGCAGCTGCAACGAGAGTTGAATGTGCAACAATAATCCACGGGTGCATACCCAGACGAAAACTAAGTTCCCACTCACGACCCATGTAACAAGCTACACCAAGTAAGAAGTGTAGAACAATTATTTCATAACGACCACCATTGTATAACCATTCATCAACAGATGAAGCTTCCCATATCGGGTAAAAGTGCAAACCGATAGCCGCATAAGTAGGAATAATGGTACCATAAATAATATTGTTTCCGTAAAGTAGAGATCTAGAAACAGGCTCATGAATACCATCAATATCTACTGGAAGGGCAGCAATGAAAGCGATAATAAATACAAAAGTTGTGGTCAATAAGGTAGGGATCATCAAAACACCAAACCATCCAATGTAAAGATGGTTTTTAGTGCTGGTTATCCAGTTACAAAAGCGACCCCATAGGTTTTTGCTATCGCGTCTCTCTAAAATTGTAGTCATGGTAAAATCTTGGGTTTATTTAAATTGAATTATCAGGGACTCCCAAGCCCTTCATCTGAATTCTCTATAACTATATAATTAAGGGCTTGTTATAAAACAGTATAACATGACTTACATACGGGTGTCAACCAATACCCACTGTATTCTGTTATTGATCTAGATTTAGACAAATTGTGTTTTCTTTACCTCATTTCACCATCCATCCAAAAACAGAAAAAAGGTTTTCTATATTCTCTAGATATGACTTCGCTATGATATGTAATAGTGCTAGATTCATTATTTCACTATATTAATTACTATTTATCTATTCATTTTAATGGGTTTCTCAGGACTCGAACCCGGAACTAGTTGGATGGAGTAGAAAATTCATTGTTGAATCAAATAAAACAATAAAAAATCCCTTCCCAAGTCGTGCATGCATTTTTCATTGCACACGGCTTTCCCTATGTATACATCTAAACCTGAGTTACTTCAGAGGAATCTTGAAACTCAACTCTAAACTACATGAACATTTCAAAATCCATTCTTTAAGTATCATAACATAACCAATCATTCATCATGGACCAGATCGTTACTGAAAAGAATATCCAAATACCAAATGCGATTTCTATGTAACCGCTGCAAAGTAGAGGAATCTCTTGTAAAAATCAAAGAAAGAATCTCTTCTTCCTCTGTAAAGAATTCTTGCAAGAATTCTTCGAACGATCTTTTCAAAAAGCGTATAGTACTTTTGTGTTTACAAGCCAAAGTTTTAATACAAGAAAGCCGAAGTATATACTTTATTCGATACAAACTTTTTTTTAGAGGATTCGTTATAATAATGAGAAAGATTTCTGGATATTCGCAAAAATCGGTCAATAATATCAAAATCAGATGAATCGGCCCAGACCGACTTACTAATGGGCTGCCCGAATACATTACAAAATTTCGCTTTAGCCAATGATCCAATTAGAGGAATAACTGGAACTGCTATATCAATTTTTTTTATAACAATTTCTATTATAAATGTATATTTTGCAGCATTTAACCCCGTACCACTGAACGATTTAGTCGCACCTTTGAAAAATAGCCTAAACGTTGAAATGAATGTTCCGATAATGGGTTTATATTGATCATTCTTGGTTGAGACCAAACATAAAAAAAAACATTGCCAGAAATGGATAAAAAAGTGTTTCCATTTATTCATCAAAAAAGGTGCACTTTTTGAAGCCATAATGCATTTTCCTTGATATCGAACATAATGAATGTTAAGATCCTTCACGAATGTTAAAGTATACGAAAAATCTTTAGCAAAAACTTTGAAAAGATGCTCTCGTTATAAATGAAACAAAGGGGCATCTTTCACCCAGTATCGAGTATTTGAACTAAGATTTCCAGATGGATAGAATAGGGTATTCGTATATCTGACCCATAATTGAAATATGTCAATATATCCTCCAAAAAAGGAAAAATGGAATGAATTGATCTCAAATGTTTATAAGATTTGATGATTTCCACCTCCTCTAAGGAAGAGCTTAATTGTAGGAAAAATGGAATTTCCACGACCATGGCAAAACCCTGAGTATAAAAACTTTTATTATACCCCAAAATGATTTTTTGTTAGAATCATTAGCCCAAATGATTAAATAATTATGTTGACACATTCGAGTAATTAACTGTTTTACAATTAGTAAACTATATTTATTGTCATAACCTACATTTTCCACAAAAATGGATCTATTGAAATTATGACTATAAGCAAGTCCATAAATATACTCCCTAAAAATAAGTGGGTATAGGAAGTGTTGTTGACGAGATCTTAAATAGAATTTATATTCCTTCATTTTCAAAATACTATTTGGTCAAAGGATCAGAGATTCATTGGATTATCAAATGATACATAGTGTGATACACTCAAAACAAGGTATTCGATATCTATATTCAAATTGAAATAAAAAACAAATATGAATAGATACCGAGAAAACGAGTTCAAACACATTAATGGACTATCTCCCCTCACTTGTTCCTTCTAATTTTTCTAGGACAACAAGCAAGTTAGAAATCCTTTATTTTTTGGACCAATCGCTCTTTTGATTTTGGAAAAAAAAATATCTTTATCAATATACTATTTCTTCTACACATTTCTTGCTATCCCATAACATAATGGGGAATAGCTCATAATTAGGACTCATAACAAAATTCCTTAATCCATTCGTGGGAAAAACTTTTTCCACAATAAGCACTAATCCTTTTTTAACGTATAATTAGATGTGGTAATCATTCTAATAAAAAATGAAAGCTCGTTGCTTTTTGTTTCCCTATAATTGGAGAAGTTAAGTTTTATCCCTTTATTAATTCAACCCAACGAAATTCATTTGTTCCCAGCCAACAATTCAACAAAAAAGATTGGTCGAATCCAATATGAATGACTTTTTTTTTAATTCACCGTTGATACGACATGCTACTTTTTCCATTCATTCCTTTCTGGATCAGTCGTGGTCTTACAAACCCCTACCGATGGTATGGATGGACCAATTAGTTCATAGAAATGTGTAAAAAATGGAGTCGCACTTAAAAGTCGAGTACTCTACCATTGAGTTAGCAACCCTAATAAAATTACAAACAAGGATTTGTATATCCAATTGCAATAAAAAAGAATAGAATCAAATGTTACATATTACATTTAATTCCAATGAAAAAAAGAAAAAAAGAAAAAAAGAAAAAAAAATGATAGACGACTTCTTTAGTACAATACTGTAGTTATTTGTCTATTAATATAGTTTGAAATTAGTACTTTTTTTTAAATTTTTTTTTCCTATTTCTATTTCATTTTGAATAAAAAAAAAATTCTTTGTATCAAAGAAAATCAAAATCAAATGAATCCACCATTTTATGAAGTAAAAAACCTATGTGACATGAGTCAATCCATCCATTGATTCACGATCAGATTATATTTGTTTGATACACTGTTGTCAATATTAGTGTTGGAAAAAAAATAACACAATCGAGAAAACAAATAAAAAAAGATTTTTATTCTCATTTTTTAATAGAAAATATTTATATTTGAATTCATTCTATTCCAAATCAAAAAAGAATAAAGAAGTAGAAAAAAAGAGATCAATCCAAAAGATCTATAGGATTCATTCTAGATACAACAAGTATTTTTGTATTGTGTATAGTATTCGGCTCAATCCTTTTAGTAAAAGATTGGGCCGAGTTTAATGGAAATGAATAGAACGAACGATTATTACTGGATTACAAAGTATCCATTGATGGAGAAGTAGACCATTATCGCGACAAAAGTGAGACAGGGTAGTATTTTCAGTGAATCCACCTGTTAAGTAGTCATGCATTACAATAGGAACGCCCAATTCTCTAGCAAATACATCTCTTTTTAGCATTTCTTCGCATGTACCCGCAGTAGCATTCAAATAATGTCCTTTGATTTCCCTTGTTTTGGCCTGTGATTTATAAATTGCTTCGGCACAAAATAAGAAACGGTCTCTCCAACGCATAAATGGTTGGGAGTTCACATTTTCATCATCTTTGGTAAAATCAAGTCCCCGTGGAGACATTCATAAACTGCTCTACCATAATTCTTAGCAGATAAACCCAATTTTGGTTTAAGCGCAAACAAATATTTTGTTAATTAAAAAATAATATCTAAAAATAAATAAAAAAATTTAAGAAAACAATAATAAAAAACAAAAAACAAATAATATATAAAAAAAAGTAAATAAAAAAATTAAGGAATTTCACGTGTATAAAAAATAATATTAAAAAATAAAAATAAATACCACATGGAGTGCCACGTTGGCTCTTTAAAAGAATCTTTGCTGCAACAATCTGGATATCATGAGGGGCAATTACAAAAAAACGGGGCAATTACAAAAAACCTTTACGAGGGACTAAAAATAAATCTCGCTAACATTGCAAGGGGTGTTGTATATTTAACCCTTTATTTTATACATTAATTTTTTTTAATCATGAAATTTGTATAACTTTATAAAATTTATGTTTTATTATGAACTTGTTCACACACTAAGGACTTTCAAGAAATATCATTATTATCAAACGACATCCTAAATGAATACGATCCATATTTATGGATAATGCCTTATAAATTTAAAACTCTTCCCATTGAATTTATTAAAATGTCTAGTAATTTTGGTTGAGTTGGTTGAAGCAATATGTTGTAAAAGTAATCTTGTGTAAATTTGATTCAATCAGAACTACAAAAGATGTAGTGTGTAATTATTTATGCGAACTGTTATAGTCGGTCAAAAGAAAGACACAGTTTGGCCGAACAATTGCATATTTGTGATGGTAAATATGTAGTAGTTATTAATTTTATCCATGTGGATAATGATTGATGTCAAAGACGTCCATTATTTGACCGAATTTACTACTAATATTTGATCATTGCGTTTGCGTGAGAGAGTACCATTTACAGTTGATTATTGCAATCAAAGATTGAGAGCTAATGATGTGTTTGATATATTGTTTGAGTGTTTTAATTTATAAGTAAATATGAATGTCTATATATAATAATGTATTGTCATATCAGTAATGATGTTCTATGAGAGTAAATCTTTTAGGTGTTTATTTGATTACATTCACACATGACAATCGTAAGAATTTATTGTATATAAATATAAATTATCAATTTTTGATCAACGAAAATAAATATAGTAAGCAATTGATTTTATTTCCTAAAGACTTAATATCAATGGTGAACTTGATATTTTGCATGAGTATATTTTTTTGTTCACTATAAACTAATATAGTTTATTTTAAAAATAAAATATGAACATTATGGTTTTTTTTAGACCTTACATAATGATGGAGAAACTCAAATTCTCTCACAATTTAGTATATTTAAAATAAGACTCAAGTTTAAAAGTGAGTACACTCCAAATTACACAGTTCTATAATCGTAAAGTTTTGCAGTCCAAAGATATTAGAGGTGTTATTTAAGATGACATAAATTTTGTCATATTATCTTTGCTTAAATTCTAATGCTTCTAAAGAAATAAAGCGAAAGACAAACTCTCATTGGAGTGATAACTTTCCAATTTGTCTTTTAAATTCAAATATTATTATAGTTAATTCAGTTATGACTTGTGACAATCTAGAATTGTTGAAAAGTTAGAGAAATATAAACTTCAATTCCAAGTTAAGGAATATTTTGAGACAAATATTATAATGTGTCTTAAGAATATTGAGTTTGGGGGAGAGACATGTTCAAAGAGCAAAATTGAGTGGAAAAAATAGGTTATAGCTTAATTCATATAGTTGCTATTTATATAGCAAATTCGGACTCTCGTGTGAATATTATTGTTCTTTCTCTCAATTAAAATTTGAAATTAATCCTTGAATATCAAACTCAATATTCTCAAAAACTAGAGCATCAAGTTTCATAAAGAATTGACTGAAAAGAGAAAATCTATTTAAAATGATTGAAAGACTCTATTATGATAGTTGTGACACTTGTTACTTGTTATAATTTTGGAGCTTTGTAAGATGGATATCAAGTTAGTGTTTCTTAATGGTGACATTAAGAAAAACAATATAGTGCAACAAGAGAAAATCCAAACAGATAAAATCCATTTATAAGTTAATAAAATTGTCTCATTATTGATACCACAATATTTCATAAGGTAATTGTCTCGTTTGGTTTAGAGATTTCGATTATGAATAATTATTGGGTTTTACAAGTTCAGTGTGAGTAAGTTTATATTCCCGTTTAATGTGTCGATTTTATTTAGTCAACAATGATATATGATTGTTGTGTGAAACCAAGAAATCTCTAACAAAAGTTTAGCGATGAAAGATCTTGGGCACATCTCTTTTGTATTAGGTATTTAGATACTTAGAGATAATTCTCAGTGTATCATTCAGTTATTACAAAAGAATTTATATATCTATCAATAAAGTTAGAAATAAAACTGATATAAAAGATAATAAATTAGGGTATGTCTCAATTATCAAGGGATACTATTAACTCCCAATCATTGTCCAAAATAAACGAACCTGGAAATTTAGAAAATTAAGTTTTTTCTATACTTTGGTTGTGGGAATCTTATATATGATTTTATACGTATATGAAAAGACGTACATAAAATCATTGAGTAGATACCTGAACAATTCAAAATTGAATTATTGAAGAAAAAAAGTCAACCATGGGGTTTATTGTAGAGAACAAAAGAGTTTGTACTCACAAATTAGAGATCTGACAATGACGAGAGATCAAATTACATTCAAAGAGTTACACCATGAGTTACACTCCCTCAAAAACATCACTTCAGATTAAATATTTTTTAAAATTAACCGTTGGATTGAAACATACCATCATATAGATCATACCTATAAAGTTTGAGATTAATCTATAATGATTTACTATACGATCAAGATATCAAAAAATTAACATCAAAATGGACTTTCATATAACGTTAATTTTGATGTAGTTCAATGACATAGTAAATCATTATAGATTACTCTCAAACTTTAGACTACATAGACTCATGTTTAATTTTTTAAAACTATAGAAGAATTAGGTTTTTTAAATCTATTTAATTTTTTTTAAAAAAAGAGTCTTGTAAACCTATTAGGTTGACGTATATATAGATGGGAATAAATTTTTTATCATTATTGATTATAGAATATTTTGTATTTCAAATTAAATTATGTATAGTCTAAAAAGTATATGTGTTTCTTCTGCAAGAGTAGGGAGATTTATAGGTTTTAGTAGGTATATTATGTGTTTGAGAGTAAAGTTAGTTCACGAAAGTGAGTAGTTCTGTAGGGAGGTTTTTTAGGTTATTTTTTGGACCAACTCACGTGAGGTGACAAATCCTACTGTTGGTCAGCACTGCTTATAACAACAAAATTTCCTGACGCACATTTTTAAAAATAATAAGAGTTTACTTTCACCAATAAGGTGTCACACATTCTCAGAATAAAATATTTTCACAACTTAAGCACATTGTATCGGAATTTTTAAAACATTTTAAACAACATCTCATAGTCTAAAATAGAATTAACTTCAAATTGAATAAAATATTAGTTTTATAACAATTAAACAATAAGGTGAATAAATAAACAACAATCTCATACCCAGTGATACATTATCATAGCGGTGCCAAGTACTAAACAGAACGCAAAAAACAATAAACAAAGAAGGCACGTGCCATCTTCCATACTATAGTCTCTAAGTCTTCTCAATCTCTACCTGAGTATCTACATCATATGCATAAATCCGACATAACAAGCAAATAAGGGGTGAAAATAAACTCAAAATATGTTAGTGGTGAAAAAAATGCAAGATAGATATCATCAACAATAATCAGTTATTCACACAACACAATGACAATCAAGTCACAACGCAAGTATGTATGTAATTTGTTTTAACTCTCGAATTTATATGCTTGTGGTACCAAAGATTTGGAAGCTCAGAGGTATGTTAATGAAATCATTTCATCGTTGATCACATCACTAGATCATGCGACTCGCCACTAGTTCCATCTTTGAAATGACAATATCAACACCTAACTCATACATGATGCAAGAATGAGAATTAAACATCATATGAGGTTCACCTCAATCTTCACCTGCATAATTCAACAATGGTTCCATCTTTGGATAAAATGCACCAACATAACATCTGCACAACACAAGGCCACATCACACATCGATTTCATCTCTGAATTAAACAAATAAGCCTATTAATTACTAAAATTAGGTAAAATAATTAACAAGTCGTCAATCAATATCAAACAACACTCAATAATGGTAATTGGCATCTAACAGTACCAAACGTTCGCTAAAATAGGACGCCATCAAAAAATTGAGTCGAAAATAATCAACTATATATTGTCAGCCTCGATAGGCGACCATATATCTCATTGGACGAGATCTCTCCAGGAAAAGCCCTTGCTCACTAGGTGAGATTCCAAAAACCCAAAACAACACCTGCACAACTCGCCAAGAGAGCCTCTGGTCTCTCCAGGCAAAAATACATGAATCTGCAAAAATCAGAATGCGAATTTCACCATTGGAACTCTCCAAAAGCTCTAATTTCAACCCCAAATCTCACAAGAACTAACTACTATAATTCAACTAATATTAATACATCAAATACACCAACTCATTTATATATTCATCATGCTCGAAAACAATTAACATGAAAAACAACATTCAGATTTTCATCTATTAATCATGCACGAATTTTTTAGCATAATATAAAGCACGAATTTCATGTTATTCATAAAAATTGAGATAGGTTTTGCAAAAACCTTCTCCATACACATAACCATCAACAATTGGTGAAAAAATTGGAAAATAAAGAAGAGTGTGAGGATCCTTCTCCACCCTTCATGCAATTACCCATAGATGAGATTCTCCCTTACCTTAATTTTCCACCAACAATAAGCTCTAACAATAACTTTTTCTCCTTCCATCCATGGTTTTCACTCTCTCACAAAAGCTCTTCTTTCTCCTAATTTCTCATGTTAATTCTCTATATTTATGATTGACATTAATTTTGGTAAAACTAACTTGGCAACAACATGTTTTCCACCAACAATAAGCTATAACAATAATTTTTCTCCTTCCATCCTTGTTTTTCACTCTCACAAAATCTCTTCTTTCTCCTAATTTCTCATGTTAATTATCTATATTTATGATTGACATTAATTTTGGTAAAACTAACTTGGCAGCAACATGTTGAACAAGATGTCCTAACAGGAAGTCTTGACATCTTGCCTGTTGCAGTTTTGCAAATTAGATTCTTTTGGTTTAATTATAGATTACTGAGTATTCTGAGAATATTAAGTTATCCTATGTGGCATCCATGATTGAGGAATTAGATATTCTGTTTGAGCTTAAAGTTATCATGTTTTTCTAAATGTTGAGACATTTTTCGGAAACCCTTGATTGAAGACCTAGTTTTATGTAGAAGATTATGCGAAATTTTAGCAGCAGCCTTGTTGCGTTTTTTAAGCCCAAATCCAGTCCACGCAATATTTTAAATAGAAGGCCACAAACCTAATTTGGTGTGGAATAGTGTTAAGTGTTTTTTTAGGTATTTTTTTGTTAATTGCCAACCTTTCTAATATCATCTTGGTATAAGAGAATGACTATCTTTATTGAGTTGTAAGTTCTGTCAATCACTCTTAATTTTTTAAGCATTGAGTGATTATGTGTCTTTGAAGTGTAAATTATGAAAATATTCAAAGTATTATTGTTTCATCGCTAGTGTGATTGAAAGAGAAGTGAAAGGGGTTTCATACCTAGGTAAGTCTTAGGTAGAAGTTAAGCACGAGTAGTGATTAGGTGCGTAGATTATAAACTAGAGATAGTTTGTTGAAGGTCTACAAATTGATACTATTTAGTATATGTCCTCCTTGGCTTGGTGGCCCCCATATGTATGTGTTATTATACACCGAACTGGGTTAATAACTTTATGTGTTCCTTTACTTTCAAGTATTCTTATTTGTGTTTATATCGCTATTGTGCTGTGATCAGATATCAGTGTCTTGATATCTCTTAGGACATCTGATATCTACATGCCATAATTTCAATTGGTATCAAAGCATCCATCTTGCTCTATGTCTGGGTGAG
The DNA here is from genome assembly GCA_021764765.1 of Vicia sativa. Classification (NCBI taxonomy): domain Eukaryota; kingdom Viridiplantae; phylum Streptophyta; class Magnoliopsida; order Fabales; family Fabaceae; genus Vicia; species Vicia sativa. The sequence goes on along the minus strand of CM038795.1, from coordinate 100,610,388 downwards.
ATTCAAGAAATATAATTTTTGGTACAATAGACTAGGAAGAAGGATTTATGAACAGACCACTTATTCTTGATGTATCCAACTATGACTATTGGAATCCTCGCATGGTGGCTTTTATTAAATCCATGGATGGAAATCTGTGATCAAGGGATGAGATTCACCAATGGCTAGAGATTAGGATATGAAGATTACTGATGTGTTGAAGTCTGAGGAAAACTGGAATGATGAAGATGATAAACTAGCTCAGGGAAACTGGAAAAAATTGAGTGACATGTTCAATAGGGTGGGCCATAACATCTTCAGACTGATAAGTAATTGTACTGTTGCTAAAGAAGCTTGGGATATCTTAAAGACTTCTCATGAAGGAACCTTTAAGGTGAAGATGTCAAAACATTAACTTATTACCACCAAGTTTGAAAACTTAAGAATTAAGGAGGATGAGAGCATTCATGACTTTCACATGAATATTATTGAGATAGCTAATGCCTCGAGTGCCCTGTAGAAGAAGTTGTCAAAAGCTAAGTTGGTCGAAAAAATTCTTAGATCTCTTCCAAATAGGTTTGACATAAAGCTAACTTCCATTGAATAAGCCCAAGATATAAACAACATGAAAGTTGATGAACTCGTGGGATCTCTACACACCATTGAATTAGAGATCAGTGAAAAGTTTGAAAAGAAGAAAAGTATTGCCTTCGTCTCTAATGTTAAACACTTAGAAGATGAATGTGACTTGCATACAGGTGAAGGGATATCTGAGGCTATTGTGTTACTTGGAAGATAATTCAACAAAGTGATGAAACAGATAGACTGGAAGTCAAGATCAAATATCAAGAGCTAGTCACTCGACATCAACAAAAATGAGGATTTCGGGAGAAGGTCTGAAACTGAAGAAAAGTCTAACAAAGGAAAAGGAATCCAATGTCGTGGATGTGAAGGGTTTGGACACATAAGAGTTGAATGCCCCACTTATCTTAAGAAGAAAAATAAGGATCTATATGTGTCTTGGTTAGAAGATGATTATGAAAGTGATCCTGAAGAGAAATCTACCAAACAGGTTACTGTATTGACTGGAATTTATGATTTTGATGAAGAATCAGATTATGAATATCTAACCTTTGAGGAACTTTCTACTTCATACAAAGATTTGGGCCTCAGAAGTGAAGAAGTATGCCAACTAGGATAAGATAAAAAGAAAGTCATTATTCAACTACAAGCTGAAAAAGTGGAATATCTCTCTATCATCTCTGATCTGAAGAAGGAAGTTATTTTGCTATATTCAAAACTTAACAACATGACTAAGTTTGTAAGAATGCTTAACAGTAGTTGATCTGAATAGATGATCAGAATCGAAGACGGCTGGAACGGTTGATGATCCTTCGAGCAAGTTGATGTTGAGGAGGGGTGGTGTGCCTGCAAGACACTCTGATGCTAAAGTAAGCAAATATTCTAGGAAGAGGGTAGAACAATATTAGGGTTTTGAGTGTAAGAAAGTGATATCTTGCCCTCAAATATATGAGGGTTTATATAATAATCTTAGGAAGATCCTCATTGGCCGCTATATTTAGGCCGAGATATGCGGGTCTGCAAATATAGTCGTTCGAGCTGACTAGGTCAAAGTCGGGCGATGGAGCCCCTAACTAGCCGTTGTGTCTAGAAAAGGGAGTGTCACGGGCATAGCTCTTGATGTGATGAGCAGCGAATCTGCTCGACAGGCGTCGAGCAAGAGACGTCGTGTGGCATGCATTCCGAGCAACTGGCAGCCCCCAATGTCGGCACAGATCTCTATCGAAGATTGTATCTCGAAGAATGTGACCTGCCCGACAGGCGTTCGGGCAGTCCAGAATAGTAGTTCAAATGTGTTGGATGAGATTCTTCAGACTGGAAAGAAGGCTAGAAATATTTTTGGGTTTTTAAAGTATTCATTTGAAAATGGATTTAGGGTTTTCAAGATTTAAAGGTTTTCCTTTTGTTGCAAAAAAAATGTTTTAGGGTTTTCTTTGATTTTTGATTTTTTAAAATTTTGATCTTCTATATCATTTAGGGTTTTAAAGTAATTAATATTTTGGGTTTTTAAATAATTGATCTTCTGTGTTAATATGTTGACGATTCGACCCATGATATTTTTTGGGAGTTGGACTTGTTTAAATATCGAGGGTTTCATTGAGTTACTATCTTCTTTAGTTGAGTTATAGAAGCATCAAAAGTTGTTCTTCTCCTTTGAACATTCAGTGAGCAAGGAAATCCAAAAGGTTTTTCTAATTCTTTGCTTTCTCAAATACACAATTCTCTAATACACAATTCTCTAATATATGCATGTTTTGACTCAGCTCTGGTCTTGTGTTTCTTGTGTTTCAACACTTTTATGTTCTCATCCCTTAGATACGATCCCATCTGTGTCTTCACAACATCTTGTAAAATACCAATAACGTCTGTTAAAAAAACAGAAAAATAAGCTCGAATGTCGGTAATAGGACATTGCATAAAAAATACTTCTCAAAACTAATAAATGAGAAATTATAAAGTCACCATATAACATTTCAGGTTTGAAACACCCATTAAGAAAGTTCTTGATAGCATGAAAGTTGAATTTGTGAAGTGGTATTTTTGGTAACGTCACATTGGTCACGGTAGTACTAGGCCCTCAATTGAAGACAAGTTTTAGTGGATTGCAAAATACTTTGAAAGGACCATCATTAACCACATGTTATCCATTATAAAGATGATAAATTTCCTGCTCCTTTAGTTGTTCTACCCAATCATTAAAGTCTCGGCTCCTTATGGTGACGTGAATTTGATCGCTCTGTCATTTATAGGTAGAAAAATAGTTTAAGAACAAAATATAAATGTAAAGATGAGTACGACAGTCATACATTTTCATATTGTATGACCAATTCTAGGTGTTGTTGGCTTGTTTTCTCCTTAACAACCCAGTGGTTAACCACCCTAATATGCTTCTTCCATACTTGGAGGCCTTTGACCAAGTTCTAAATGAAAATGAGAGCCCTTGACATTGTTGTTTTTCTAAAGTGTCAAATGTAACAAATACAACATTAGAGTACATAAGACAACTTCAAAAGAAAATAACACAAGTTCAAAAAGTGCTTCAAAACATAATCCCATGGTTACAGAAGTTGAGGTAAAGTTATAATTTTTAGGAATATTAGGGAATATATTAAGAAGTAGATTTCAACGTAAAGAAGATTTTAGTTCCCTTTGATAACAAAGATACCGTAAAAATATGATATTAAAAAAATAGAGTAGATGAGTAAAGGGTTGACGAGGTTTAGAGTTGAATGACATGATGAAGAGTCTTGGTCAATTCATGCATGTAATTGATTCGGCAACTCTTTCTTGGTTGTTGCTTCTCACCAACTACTAGTACCTCATTTTTGTTTTGGTCCTACCAACCAACCAAGTAGTAGCAAAGAATACCAACATCTTAGAGTGCCATGTCACAATATCAATACTACTAAGTGATAATCCAACGGTCATAGTTATTTTTCAACAAACTCACTTTTCCGTTTTCAACTACCTAACAAAAACCATGCATTAGAAAATATGATTATTAGAATAATGTATTATGTAGAGCCTCCAAAACAAATCTCTCTATATAAAAGCTCCACCACACTTCCTTCCTATCTCACTACAACTCTTTCATTCTTTCTTTCATAATCATTTTTACTTTCCACTCTCTCAATATTCTACCAAAACACAACCAAAAAAACATTACTATTAAAATGGAAGCAGTAGCTGCAGCCATTACCAAAAACAACAACGGTTATGATTCATTCTGCGTCACTAATGCTAAAAATAATAATATGAAAGTGAATACCGCTGATCCTTTGAATTGGGGTGTGGCTGCAGAGGCAATGAAAGGAAGTCACTTGGATGAAGTCAAACGTATGGTGGAGGAGTACCGTAAGCCGGTGGTTCGTCTTGGTGGCCAAACGCTCACCATTTCTCAGGTGGCTGCGATTGCCTCTCACGACCATGGTGTCAAAGTGGAGTTGTCGGAATCTGCCAGAGCTGGCGTTAAGGCCAGCAGTGACTGGGTGATGGAGAGTATGAACAAAGGCACTGACAGTTACGGTGTCACCACCGGTTTCGGCGCTACCTCACATCGCCGAACCAAACAAGGCGGTGCTCTTCAGAAAGAACTCATCAGGTTTTTGAATGCCGGAATATTTGGAAGTGGAACTGAGTCAAACCACATACTGCCACACACAGCAACAAGAGCCGCCATGTTAGTGCGAATCAACACACTTCTCCAAGGCTATTCTGGAATCAGATTTGAAATCTTGGAGGCCATAACCGAGCTCATTAACAACAACATCACCCCGTGTTTACCGCTTCGAGGTACTATCACAGCTTCTGGAGATTTAGTCCCTCTTTCTTACATTGCTGGTTTGCTAACAGGAAGACCGAATTCCAAAGCTCATGGACCTTCTGGAGAAATTCTAAATGCCAAACAAGCTTTCCAATTGGCTGGAATCAATTCTGATTTCTTTGAATTACAGCCAAAAGAAGGACTTGCACTTGTTAATGGAACTGCTGTTGGTTCTGGTTTGGCTTCTATTGTTCTATTTGAAGCTAACATCTTGGCTGTCCTGTCTGAAGTTCTATCAGCCATTTTCGCAGAAGTTATGCAAGGCAAGCCTGAATTTACCGATCACTTGACACACAAGTTAAAGCACCACCCTGGTCAAATTGAAGCTGCTGCTATCATGGAACATATTTTGGATGGAAGTGCATATGTCAAAGCAGCCAAGAAGTTGCATGAGACGGATCCTTTGCAGAAACCAAAACAAGATAGATATGCACTTAGAACTTCACCACAGTGGCTTGGTCCTCTCATTGAAGTCATCCGATTCTCTACCAAATCTATTGAGAGGGAAATCAATTCTGTCAATGATAACCCTTTGATTGATGTTTCAAGAAACAAGGCTATTCATGGTGGGAATTTTCAAGGAACACCTATTGGAGTGTCCATGGATAATACACGTTTGGCTCTTGCATCCATTGGTAAACTCATGTTTGCTCAATTCTCTGAGCTTGTCAATGATTTTTACAACAACGGTTTGCCTTCTAATCTCTCTGCCAGTAGAAATCCCAGCTTGGATTATGGTTTCAAAGGATCTGAAATTGCCATGGCTTCTTATTGTTCCGAGCTACAATACCTTGCAAATCCGGTCACAACTCATGTCCAAAGTGCCGAGCAACACAACCAAGATGTCAACTCTTTGGGTTTGATTTCTTCTAGGAAAACATACGAAGCCATTGAGATCCTTCAACTCATGTCTTCCACATTCTTGATCGCACTTTGCCAAGCAATCGACTTGAGACATTTGGAGGAGAACTTGAAAAACTCAGTCAAGAACATTGTAAGCCAAGTTGCTAAACGGACACTTACAACAGGTGTGAATGGAGAACTCCATCCTTCAAGGTTTTGTGAAAAGGACTTGCTGAGAGTGGTTGATAGGGAGCATGTGTTTGCCTATATTGATGATGCTTGCAGTGCTACTTATCCATTGATGCAAAAGCTAAGGCAAGTTTTAGTGGATCATGCATTAGTGAATGGAGAAAATGAGAAGAATTTGAACACATCAATCTTCCAAAAGATTGCAACTTTTGAGGATGAGTTGAAGGCCCTTTTGCCAAAAGAGGTTGAAAGTGCAAGGACTGCATATGAGAGTGGAAGTCCTAAAGTTCCAAACAAGATAAATGAATGCAGATCCTATCCACTTTACAAGTTTGTGAGACAAGAGTTGGGGACTGGTTTGCTAACAGGAGAAAATGTGATTTCACCAGGTGAGGAGTGTGACAAACTATTCACAGCTATTTGCCAAGGAAAAATCATTGATCCCCTTCTTGAATGCTTGGGAGACTGGAACGGTGCTCCTCTTCCAATTTGTTAACTTTAGTTGTTTGTTTTGAAAATTCTTTCTTTGTACTATATGCAAATGTAGCTATAATTACTAGGTCTGTTATGCCCTTAACAAATTATTATGAAAAGCATCATTTCACTTTCCTCCAATGTCAAAGTGAAACTTGTAATTTACTACTATTAACTAGTCTTTGGCCAAGTAGGCAGTGGTTTTGTTCTGGACTGGCCCACGCTCTAGGTCCAACAAGATTCTAGGCCCAATTACCCTTGGGAAGCATCTGGGAATGTCCACGCGGGGCACGTGGCCGACCCAACAGATCCCAGGCCCAATTGCCCTTGAAGAGCAATTGGGAATGTTCACACGGGGACACGTCCATGCGGGGGCACGTGGCCGACCCAACGGATCTCAGTTATCCTTGGCTGCCACGTGCCCCCCGATATTAACGGACCCTGTTGACTAGGTTTTAACCGTCTAGTCTCCCAGAACCGCAACAAACCCGATTTCCGGGCGACAATCTAGGGAGGAGGCATGGCCTCTCACACGCCTAGCAATCCGCCAGTGGGCTTGGACTCTCCACTAATCGGATCTTGGCCTGGGTTATTTCACCCAGTCAAGACACCTTACGGTCGTATCGGGAATCTTGCTTCCCCGTCTCCTTCATTCAGTTGACCAAAGCAAACCAAGAAACTCCTTTTGTCATGGCCAACACTGCAAACGACGGACAAAATCCCTTTCTTGAGGATCAGGCCGAGCAGCACGACACCGTCTTCCCGAGCGGAGATCCTCGAGATGGGCAAACTGCCTCCTCCACCGGATCCTACCGGGGAGAGGAGCGCAGGCCCGAATCAGATCACCGTCGGCAGCAGAACCTGCAGTATTCCAAGAAGTGCAACCACCCCGGCGATCCTACGGTCGAGGCTCTTCACCATCAACAACACCAACCTCCCTCTTCACCCGGGGAGCGTCTCACGTTCGAAGCTTCCGTCGATCACGCGGAGGCGTCGGCGACCACTCGTGGTCGCCATCACCACGCCGACATCGCTCCCAAACTCCCCGCGAGAAAGCAGGAGAGATGATTCTCAGCCCGACACGCCGCCCCGAGGTAGGGACCCGCGCCGGCGGCAAGACCAAGAAGCCAAGGCGACCTCGATCGCCTCCCGACATGAGCGAAAAGCCGGCAGATCGAGAAAGGTCAAAGCGGCCACACTCGCACGAACTCAACGCCATACTCGTTCTCCCACCGAGCGGCGAAGACGACCCCGCGGTCCCTCGTCCGACAAGATCATGAATGCCCCAATTCCTCGGGAATGGAGAAACCGCCCCACTCGCCACATACGACGGAGTGGGCGACCCTATCGACCACATCGGCGGTTTGAGCTATGCTCCAATACCTCAGCGTTGGAGGACCAATCAAATGCATTCCCCACAACCCTCGGGAAGACAAAGCAATGGATTGGTATAAGAGCTTGCCCGGGATCCATACACTCGTGGAGGGCTCAAGGCCCGTTCACGAGCACTTTCACACCTCCAGCATCCAAAACGAGGCCTCCCTCGAGGCCATCATTCAGCGACGAAAGTCTCGGAGTACATTGACCGCTTCAGGGAAGCCATCCAAGTCCCCTGAGGACCGGATGAGCGGTACCTATTAGAGTGGGCTCCTCCCGGCAGATTTCGGAAAGCCGTCGGCATCGAGCCCCACCACTTCGATGCTCTCCTCGATAAAGCCCGCTTATATCACGAGGAGAAGGAAGCCGCCAACCGCCGGATTCGAGGAGTCGTGGCTCGGCAACTCCACCGGACACCAAGATGACCGACGGCGGGGTCGTCCGACGCCCGACGAAGCGGCGAAGACAGCGGGAAACACGCGAGCAGCGAGGTTTGGACGCTTCACCGACTACACCGCTAACCGCTTCCCGGCGAATCCTAGCGAGTGCTCGGCAACCGAGTTAAGAGATGGAGGGTCGACGCCGAAACCACCAAGCTCGGCCGACAAAACAAAATCGCCATCACCGCCACGGCCATCGATCAAGATTCGCCCACCTCAAAGACGCGATTGAGACACGATCAAAGGCGGAAGACTAGGGCAATACAAAAACCCGAAGAAGGAAGAAATGCCCGGTACAAAGAAACCGAGGACGAAGGCCGACCACAGGGACTCCCCTACCAGATAACTACTCGGTGACTAGGCCGAGGACTTTCGAGCCTTTTTACTCACGGCCCTTGGGAAGAATTCCCTCGGCCATGGTCATCTCCCGGCGGCGACACCCACAATTAACTCGGCCAAGAGAAATTCGATCGACAAAGCCCCAGTCAACGAGGTCTCACTCGAACAGTTCCGCGGAAAATCTGAGCCGATTACATTCTACTTGGAAGAACTCCCCGGCGGAGCACCAAACTCCCACATCCCCCTCCTCATCAAGGAAAGGATGGCCAACTTCGAAGTCCACGAATCCGGTCGACGAGGCAGCTCGACGTCATGTACACTCACTTGTTCAGAACGCTCCAGCTCGATGAATCTCACTTATCGCCGTACGTGGGCTCTGACCTTCAGGGGTTCAACGGTTCCACATCACGACCTTGGGGATACGTCGAGCTCCTCGTCACCTTCGGCGAGGACGTCGCTTCCCGACAAGTCAAAGTCCACTTCCTAGTGATCGACTGCCACTCTCTCTACAACGCCATTTTGGGCAGAACAACGCTGGCAGAACTCACAGCAGTTCCTTCGACCGTCCATCTGAAGCTCAAGTTCTACACCAGACGGGGACGCGTCGCTACTATCTGCGGGGACATCAAAGCCGCGAGGAGGTGCCACAACGCCGCGGCCAGAGGTCAAACCCCGTCGACCCAACCCGCAAAGAAGAAGGAAGCGGACAACGCCCAAGTCGAGCTTCCCAAAACCGCAGAGGATCGAGTCCCAACGCGGTGGACCTCGACACCAGTTGCAAAGGACGAAGTCGACGGACAAGGGGACACGATCCGCTCCGCCCAATTCCAGACGGCGAGTTCGAGCTCGTCCCCTCAAGAAGACCCCACCATGCGCCAAGATCGGCGCCGATCTCCCGACCTAGAAAAGAAACAACTCAGAGCTTGCCTTCGGGAGAATGCAGATCTCTTCGCATGGAGCGCAGCGGAAATGCCCGGACTCGACCCTGAGGTCGCCTGCCATCAGCTCGCCATAGATCCAGCCGCTAGGGCCATAGTACAACGTAGGCGTAGGCAGTCCCCCGAGAAAGCGGAGGAAAAGCTGTAAAAGACCTCCTAGAGGCAAATTTTATTTCCGAGGCCAAGTATTCAACTTGGTTGTCAAACGTTGTACTTGTTAAAAAATCTAATGGAAAATGGCGTATGTGCGTTGACTATACTGATCTTAACCGGGCATGTCCCAAAGATGCTTTTCCTTTGCCTAACATCGATAGACTGGTCGACAACTCGACCGCTATAAATTTTAGATGCCTACTCGTTACAACGGATCCCCATGGACATGGCCGGGACTGCACTTCATGATGTAGTCGGAAACTATTACTACAACGTAATGCCCCGGATCGAACCGAGCAACCTACCAATGAATGATGAACAAGGTATTCCAAAACGAAATCGGCGATATGCTCGAGGTATACATGGACGACATGATCGTGAAATTCCAAGCCGAGGCGACCACGCCTCACGTCGAAGAAAGTCTTCGACTGGGCTCTAATGCGCTTCAACCCGAGAAGTGCACGTTGAGTCAAGGCAAGTTCCTCGGCTTCACCCTAACGAGGAATTGAGGCCAACCCGACAAATGTCGGGCATTCTCCGAGCTGCCCACCCCGGTCCAAGAAGTCCATCCAAATCTCGAACGGCATGCTAACCTCGTGTCGATTCGTAGCAAGGTCGGCACAACACGCCCTTCCCTTTTAAGTCTTGAGAGGGCCGACCTCGAATGGAACGAAGAGTGCGAGCAAGCTCTTTCCTACACCTCAGCGGCACTTTCGCAACCACCGGTTACGACCACAAAGACGGGAAACCTTGTATATTTAGCCGTGTCCAACGAAGAAGCGCAATCCTCATACGAGACCCAAGACGGGCAAAACCCGTCTACTTCACAACAAAGCCTCCAAGGGCCGAGACCGGTATCAAAATCGAAAGGTCGCCTCGCCATCACCGCGAGGAGATTGCGATATTTTCGCCCACGCCATCGCCGTGCGCGAGCCCATAAAAAGCGCCCGTCCGGACATGGCGGACGAATCCGAGGTGGTCCTCGAACTGCGAGTTCGACATCTGACGAGGGACGGAAAGCCTTGAAAGCGCCGCCGACTTCGTCGCCGAGATGACCGCCACGAGGCCCCCAAGCGGCGATGGACTCTCGACGTCGACGAGCCTCGAGTTCGGCGGGAAGGGCGTCCTCCTCAACGAAGAAGGCATCGCCATCGAGCACTCGTTGACTCGCATTTCCAACATCCAACAATCGTGCATATGAGGCGCTCGCGGAATACGATCGCCGAGGACATAGGCGCCGAGACATCCAAATATTCACCGACTCCCAACTCGTCGCATCGCAAGTCCTCGAGACTACCAAGCTAAAAAGCACCTCATCGAATACCTTCACCTTGTGAAGAAAAACTCAAGGGCTTCACCGAGAGATTCGACCCGCGAATGAACACCGGCGATATCTTGTCCAAACTCGCGAGCACAAAGAAGAAAGGAGGGAACCATCCGTAATACAAGAAACACTCACCCAACCGAGCATTAAAAAGTCCGCGACAGCGCTCGACATCAATGCGATCGGTGATGCGATTTGGATGACCCCGTGTTCAACTATCTCACACGGGAGTTACCCACGACAAGTTAGAGGCCGCCACCAAACGCCGCGATGCTCTTACGTTGTCCTCGGCGGCCTCGACGACGAGGCTTCTCCATTCCACTCCTCAAGCGCCGAGAGTCCTGTGGCGGCATCCTCCATGAGATCCATGAAGGCATTAACGCTCAACATCTGGGAGGACGATCTCTTGCCCGCAAAGCATTACGTGCAGGCTACTACTGGCCCACCATGCAAAGGGACGCCAAGGAACACGTCAAAAAATGCGACAAGTGCCAGCGCCACGCCGACATGCACATCGCACCACCTCACGAGCTCACGACGCTCACTTCCCCGTGGCCCTTTAGCTGGTGGGGAATGGACATACTTGGTCCCTTCACGCAAGGCTCCTACCAAAACAAATACCTGATAGTGGCCGTAGACTACTTCACGAAATGGATAGAGGCCGAGGCACTCGCCAAAATCACCTCTTTCAATATCCTTCGATTCTACAAGCGAAACGTCCTTGCCCGCCGGTATTCCACGCCCTCACGGACAATGGGACGCATTCACCGATCGAACTTCCGCAACTTAGCACGGTGGGCACCAAGCACCACTTCACATCGCCGAGCATCCCGGACCAACGACAGCGGCGAACGAGTCTTGCTACGCGGGCTCAGGCGGAGACTCGGGGAAGCCAAGAACAGGTGGGTGGAAGAACTGCACAGCGTACTATGGGCTTACCGGACAACGCCCCATTCGACCACCGCGAATCCCGTTCGGTTAACCTACGAAAGGCGGTCATACTGCCGAGATCGAGAGTCAAGGCGTCAATTCCCTTGAGGAAGAAGCGAACGAGGCGTTGCGAGGAGCTAGATCTGGTCGACGAGAAGGCGCGGCTGCGAGAAGCCTGTTTGAAACAAAGATCACCGCTACGACGACCGGTCATCATCGCGGTCGAAGTCGGACTTAGTCCTCCGCCGAAACCAAAAGGAATCTCGCGAAGGAAAGTTGGCGCCAATTGGGGCCATATCGCATCCGAGGAAAGACGGCACGGAGCCTACTACCGAAAACCTAAATGGAGTGCAACCCTCGACCTTGAACGCCACAAAGCTCAAACAATACTACAATGAGACACAACGACCACATCTTCAACGCCTTGTGGCCATCAAATCCTCCTCGGGATATAGCTCACCTTGGTCGCGGAATGGTGCTCGACGTAACCCAAGCCACTTACACGTGGACCTACTCGACTACGAAGTAGGAACCCCGTTCGATGCGAACACTCGACCGAGCTCATTGGTTTTTCTCGCCTCGCGGGATGTCCCTCGACGGACGGTCCACGCCGAGGATGTGATCTCTTATCGCGATCACATCTCGCCAAGGCCTCAAGCCCAAAACCCGCACGCAAGCCGTGGAAAACAACATCGAGCAATCATATCATAAGGTCGAGCACATCATACAAACACAATCAACGCAAGTATAAACTAAACAAAACATTTATAATGGCCGAGAGACCGGCTAAATATTCACGCACAAGACCCAAATTACAATGATCCAAAAATACGGGCACATGCCGGTGTACGAATACTAAACACAAGGGCACGCAGGCCGGAATAACCTCAGCCCAAACAGATCTCGAACAAAATCACTCCTCAGAGCCACGATCTCCCGTCCACCACGCGATGCCATGGGCGATCCGGAGGTCACCTCCACCCCGGGTTCCTGGCACTGTTGTACCGCTCGGCCGGGCGACACAGCGGCATCCTCTTGAGGGTCCTTATCCCGTCAATCAAGGCGGCTCGGTGAGAAGCCCCGCTCCTACCGTTTCATCCTCGACGAGCCATCCTTCCACAATTTTAGCTCGGCCACTTGTTCTTCTCCTCCACCAAGGGCTCATACTTGTCCTTCATCCCTTGAGCTCGTCGGCCATGGCATTGCATCGGCATCCGCGCCTTTGAGCTTTAGCAATTCCTTCGCTGTTCCTTGCTCGAGCTCGGGCTGCTCGGTCATTAGCCGGATAGCCGAGCACGAGTTGGCCACCGTCGTAAACGTCAGCGAGGTCTCCAGATCCGAATCACCGCGGACACGTCAGCGGCCATACCTTCTCCCCTCACCTTCGGGTCGAGCTTGGATCGGTCCTCTCCGCCGCTGCACCACGGAGGTCTCGCCATCAAAAGTTGCCTGGCATAACAGGGGGCAACACGGCGTCCCAGCGAGATGGAGCTTTGGTACCTCGGCTCGCGCTCCCTCCTTCGCCTCTTGAGCGGTTGATCCGGGGAGGAAGCGGGGGAAGGAGTGCTCACCACCACCGGGGTACTTTCACGAGCCTGTTGCTGAAGTTCCCCGACCCGGTCCTTGACAGGCAAGCGACCACCCTTTGGTCGCAGCTTCAGCATACGCTCCTCCATGGCCGCCATTTTATCTGCAAAACAAACGAAGAAAAACGTTAGTACACGCCAAAAATACGGGCAATTCCTCCTATGCACTTCCACACGCATACCTAGGAGCCTCAACGCATCCTCGTCGGACTCGCACTCGAGGAGGGCCTTGGTATGAATGTATCGCCGGGCTATCTCGATTTCCCCGTTGGGGTCGAGGAGCACATTTCCCTCCCGGTCGACACATACAGCCGGCCTAAAGCTCTTTACAAAATTCTCCAACCGCTGGTAAGAGAGTTGGTCGTCCCCGTTCATTTTCTCGGGCCTCACGGAATAGAAGTCCGGGCTCTGCTCATAGTGCCCCCTATCCCATTCAAGGGAAACTTCCCATATCCTCTCCACCTCCCGCCGTCCTCGTTGATCACCACCGCCGCTCGAACAAAGTATTCTCGCCTCTCTCGGTGACGGGCTTTATCACGTAGAACCGTTTTTAAAGTCCCGAACGAATCCGATCGGCTGAAAAGTTTGCCGGACTGCTTGAACGAGACCCAGGCACATTTGTCCCCAACCATCGCCTCTGCGGATGAAAAATCGGAAGAAGAGGGAAGAGTGGCCCTATGTCCAAGTAGCGGCACACGATCTCGAATGCCCGCATGAAGGCGGGCATTCGGATGGAGTTGAGAAGGAGCAAGGTTCACCGTGAAGACCCGGTCGAAACCGATGAAGGGCATCCGAAGCCCGCCTCCACGAAGGCAAACTCATACATAGGAAATCTCGTCAAGTAAATGACGAGCGGATCCTCCGTCCGAGCCGGTATTTGCGACCGGGAACCCTCGATCCCTTCATCTAGATCTTGATCTCGTTAAGCGTTAGGCAGTCGGTGGAGAAGTCGGAGGCAAAATCCTTGGTTCCGCGACCGAGAGGTCCGGCCACCTCACTGCCTGTCCCTCGTCGACGCCACACATTTGATCCGGCACCAAAGAAAAGTGAATTCGAGGACGTCAAATCCACCCCTCCACCACGACTCAAGTGACACGGCGAGGGGCCCGGACATACGAGTAGCAACAGGGCAGTCATGCTTCTCTCAAAGACCTCTCACGGGCAACTCCCCTCCAACATTAATCCGTAAAAATTCTCCGTAAGGTGCAGCAATCTCCCCGCGAGATTCACGCTTTTGGTCGTGGCATTCAAGTCCCTGCCCGTGTGACTCCAACTCTTGCCCGTCTCATCCTAATTCCTGCCCATGGAAATCAACTCTCTCCCCGCAGTATTCAACTCTCTCCCCGCTATGTGCAAGAATCTCCCCGCAGTATTCAACTCTCTCCCCGCAGTAATCAACTCTCTCCCCGCTAAAGGCACGAAGCTCCCCGCGATATTCAATCTCCTCCCCGCGATATTCATACAAAGTAAACCCTAAATTCGGCCTAAACTCATCCTAAAGCATGAATTGAAAGGAGATTGTCAAAGAATTAGGGATGTTTACCTGCTTTTGAAGTCGAAGACATGTTGAGAGTTGAGTAGGAAGTTGCGGAAGATTCTGCGTTCAAGAGTTTCTTAGGTTGGAAAAATCAGAGGAGAGTAAACAAATGAAGCCCTAAAAAGCCCTTTTTATAGCCAGAGTCTAAGGGCATACGAAAGGTCACCTCGTTTAGGCGCCAAAAGTCCCGTCTCAATGACAAGTGGCATCCAACTGACACGACCCTTAGCCCTGAGCTGTTCCAGCGGCCGTACCCGACATCCCGCGAGGATGTCCCGGTAGAAACATTCGCGTCCCGCGGCAGCGGTCCACCGATTCCGCCGTCGCTTACCGAGTAATCGTTGAGTCTTGTCGAGGACATGCCGGTTCAAAGTCATTACTCTACTAGAGCAAAGACTTGGGGGCTCATTGCGCCCACGCTCTAGGCCCAACAAGATTCTAGGCCCAATTACCCTTGGGAAGCATCAGGAATGTCCACGCGGGCACGTGGCCGACCAACAGATCCGGACCAATTGCCCTTGAAGAGCAATTGGGAATGTTCCACGGGTCCATGCGGGGCACGTGGCCGACCCAACGGATCTCAGTTATCCTTGGCTGCCACGTGCCCCCCGATATTAACGGACCCTGTTGACTAGGTTTTCTTAACCGTCTAGTCTCCCAGGAACTTCGCAACAAACCCGGATTTCCCGGGCGACAATCTAGGGAGGAGGCCACGTGCTGGCCTCCCTGCACACGCAAGCCCTAGCAATCCGCTAGTGGGCTTGGACTTCTGCCCACTAATCGGATCTTGGCCCAGCGCTGGGGGCTATAAATACCCTCTCACTTGAGAGGGTCAGGTATCTCATTCTTTACTCTTTCTCACTTGCTTGCTCTCTCTGCCTATTCTTACTTTGGCATCGAGTGCCTTGCAGTACCCCTTCTCTTTCACTTTGGACCGCCGTTGCAGATTGGGCCAAGACACCTTCTGGTCAGGTACGATCAGGTTTGTTAATCAATAAAAATAAGTATGTGTTTGTTGGTGAATAAAAACTCTAAAATTAAGGGAACGTCGAAGAAAAATGCTTAAAATTTCGAAGTTGTTTTCCGGCAAAAGGGTGTTGGATTTGTTTGTTACTTCTTGATAGAGAGGAGTTCAAAACTCTGTAGAGGATCATCACGGTTGCCTCTTGTAGATCCTGGTCGAATATAGGTTGGTTGTTTAGTCTTGTACATATGTTGAATTCAATGTGCGGTTGATGACGACTACGGATGAGGTCAACCGCCGACAATCGATATGGTCCCCTGATAAGCATGGCTTGGATGTTGATGAGATTATAGGTCTTCTTGAGTTGCTTCCATATCAGCCAGAATTGGATCCCTTGTGTTGATCGTGATGTGCATCCTTGGGCATTGCTGCTACATCCTCAACACCCCTATGATTAGAATGATCACGGTGAGGACTAGAACTTGTTGGATTCGTCCGCGAGAATGCTTCAACATCCCCAATGAAACTATTTATTCGGGAAGGCTATTATATTTTTTAATGGAAGCTCTAGAGGAAGGCATGACAGTGGCAAGGCGGGTATCAATGCAGGGCCATCTTACAAAGGCCAAAAAAGATGATAACTTAATGCTATTCTGTTTAATAAACCTGTTATGCAGCAACTTAAACAATGTAACAGTTTTGCTACAATAATTTTATAGTCTTTGCATCATTACTCTAATATCTAAGCAATAAATAAAGCATGACCAGACATGCCTAAACACTTCACAAAATGGAGGAGAAACCTAAGGCCTTAACTTCTCAATTAGTTTTGCATACCAAATGCACTATTAGTTACATGAAAAAATTGTTAACAAAATGGTCATTGGTGTCTGTCAATAAAATTCTATATTCTTTTGTCTTAGTGTCATCTTATTCAGACACAGACACACTAGCTAACATGAGGAAATGACACAATGCATGTAATTTCGATAAAAAATGTGTTTATGGAAGTTGCCACCACATTTTAAAACATGGTGAGCGACTGCGAAAATCGCCACCAAAAAATGGTATCATTGTCGATACCGATATCGTCATCGCTGTTTATATATTAAATAATAAATCGTTGAAAATTCACAATAACGACCAGAATGAGTGTCACGACGACACCTGTACCGATCAAAATCGCGAAATCTTTTTACACAACTGCGACCATTTTTTAAAACCCTTTTAATTTGTTTCAATTTTTCAGCTGGCTATGGTTCATAGTTTTCCCTTAATCATATCGCGTTCTCATACGTAATCTAAGTTTCCTGCTCAAGAAATGGAGTAGGTACTGATTCAATCATGAACTTATTATACGTAATCGGTGGATGCAAAATGTAACTTATTATAAAGTATAAACTAATTGATGAGTAGTGATATTTTGGTACAGGATTGGAAAATAGTTCAAGCTTTTGGATGTTTATATTAGTTATTAAACAATATTTCTTCTTTTTAATGTATATTTGTGTGTACGTTGGGGGTAAACCAGTTCTAGCACATACATGAACTTGTTCCACTAAAAGATTTCATATATATAGAAAATGATTTTAATCAATTTGAATGTTTAGTCCATAACTAATTGATACATAGATCTTTCACGCTTCCTACTTGGTTTTCCACTGCCTTTCATTGTCAAACATACTTTACAACATTTTCTCTTTATGATAATCACTTGATACTTCATAAAGTTTTTCGTTTTTATATCATCTAATATTCATAAGTGTCGTTTCTTTCGGTATATAACTTGTTGATGTATGGTTTTTGAAATTCTTCTTCGTTTCGTTGTGAAAAAAATGTTTCAGAGCTATAACCTTATGCTTATAAGTTAGCATTTCTTTAGATTTTCACAGGATTGTTATCTAACTTTCTGATGTGTCGGTTGATTTGATATCTGAGTTTTGTTATCTAACTTTCTTATGATAATCAACTATAACCTTTGATATTTTAAGTTTTATGGTATCATTGTCAACTGATTGGTTTTTGGAAGGTTGTATATTTTAAAGTTTTCAACTTTCTCATGTATGTTTTCTTTTAGTTTTCTTGTCGGTAAAGATCTCGGCTACCTGATGCTTCTTTCGTTTTGTACATCCTCATTTTTGGTGTTTTATCATACAGTTCAAAGCATCATGTCGAGACCCCCCATTATGATGTCAATAAAATTGAGTTGATGCCTTTTTCATTGCACTTTATACTGTATATAATAATAGTGTCGATAATTACATGTAATTATATAATGACTAATTACATTTCATAATAACTATTTTCCTATTTTATGAATGTAAATTATTCATAATAAATGGTTTGATTATTTTCTGATTAACACTCCCCTTCAAATTGATGTGGTTGGTTAAGGAGCATCAATTTGCTAACAAGAAATTGATGTCGTGGACGTGGAACAGCCTTGGTAAGAATATCTGCAACCTGCAACTGAGTACTGACGTGATTAAGTGATATTATTTTATCATCCTAAGCGTCGCGTATTGAATGACAATCAACTTCTATATGTTTGGTGCGTTCATGAAAAACAGAATTTACCACAATTTGAATGGTGCTTGTATTGTCAGCATAAAGTAAAGTTGACTCTGTTTGAGGAAATCCAAGTTCAGTCAAAAGACAATGAAGCCAAAATATTTCTGAACAAGTAGCAGACATGGCACTATATTCTGATTTAGTAGAAGATTTAGAAACTCTTGCTTGCTTCTTACTTTTCTAAGAGATCAATGAAGAACCAAAAAACGTGCACCAACCAGAATCAGATCGACGAGTATCCGGACACCCTGCCCAATCAACATCACTATAAGCACTCAACTGAAGAGAAATTCCAACAAAAAAGAATAATCAACGGTGAAAGTTTCCCTTTAAGTAGCGAATTATACGACGAACCGCAACCAAGTGAAGATGGCGAGGAAAATGCATGAATTAACTTACGTGTTGAACAACAAAAGATATGTCAGGGCGAGTAATAGTCAAGTAGTTGAGGCTACCCCCAAGTT
This sequence comes from Vicia sativa, assembly GCA_021764765.1. NCBI lineage: Eukaryota > Viridiplantae > Streptophyta > Magnoliopsida > Fabales > Fabaceae > Vicia > Vicia sativa. The sequence continues at coordinate 100,591,875 of CM038795.1, read as the reverse complement.
GTCAATACAATAAGGGGTCAAGCAAAATATCACCATCATCACGGTGATATTAAACATTAACCTCAAGAAGAGTATCTACTGGATTAGCCGATTCGAGATCGATCATAGAAATATAATATGTAGCATACTTGTGTTGATGGAGAAAGATGCTCTTTGATGTAGAATGAACCTCAAGATCAAGAAAATAATGTACATCACCTAAATCTTCATGTGAAATAAGGCCTGTAACTGTTACTTAAATTGCTGAATGGAATCATGATCTGAACCAGTAATAACCATATCATCAACATACAAAAGAAGCAAAATAATATCCACAGATAGATTATGAATAAATACAGAGGAATCATAATGACTCTGAGTAAAGGAGAATCTAAGTTGAGTGGAGTAAAATTTCTCGTACCATGATCTAGGTGCATGTTTCAAACCATATAAGGAAGAGAATAGGCCTTGAGGTGGGGTCATATAAATATCTTCTGCCAGGTCACTGTAACACCCATGGGCGGATTTATGTTGAGGCTGACTGTGGCTAAAGCCACACCAGATTTTATAAATTTTTTTATCATATATATTCTTATACTATAGACACTACATGAAATATCATCATCCCATACATATGAATAATGTTGTTGCAAGCTATGCTTACAAGTAGCTTGTGTGACCACTACGTGTTTTCTTTTAAAATAAAGATCATGTTTCAATTAATGTATCTTACTCTACATTCTTCACGTTTTTGGTCTTAAATAGGCAAATCACTAGCAAGGATCCAGAACCATGACTCAAGCTGATTAATTAATTTATATCAAAAAAATAACATACTCAAAAAACATTTTATGCTTAAAAATTACAACCAAGCTTTATGATGATTCTTTATACAATTTAATATTATAAATTTATTAAATAATAGACTCATTATCAATATTTTTATAATAATAAAAGTGGTGTCTACCAAAATCATACAAATAGTAACATGTTTAGTGTTTTAGATTTGTAATTGTATGAATTTATGTTAGGTTTGATGACGAGAATTTTAAATTTTTACGTTGTGTTTTATGTTTGAGTCTCTCGTCGTTATTTGTGGTTTTTATGTGGAAAAAATTATTAAAGACAATTAAATTTTATTCAAATGATTTCGTAAATATACCGAAAGTGATGGTGCAACATCAACTTCAAAATCATGTTATAAATATTTGATGTTATCCAAAATTTACAAAGTTAAAAAGACTGTCAGATCTTTGAGCAAAATTTCTGAAAACAAATAAGTGCAATACATTTAATATGATTTATAAGTTTTTGAAGATAGCAACTAAAAATGTGCAACATGTTTTTTCAATTAATAAGTTTGTGAAGAGTCAACTATGATTGTGTTGTGACTTTTAAATAGAGTGATATTTTTCAAACAATTAACAATGATACTCCCTCTGTCCCAAATTATAAGTCATTTTTCCACTTTTACACGAATTAAGAAATGCAATTATTATTTTATGGGAAAGTGAAATTATGTATGACTTTACAAAAATGTCTCTCAATAATTACATTGAAAAGCGAAATAAAGAATATAAAGAAAAAAGAGAAATAAATAGTAGAGTGTATATTAGGGGAAAAGTCATTAATGATGTACGAGGATTCTAAAGTGACTTATAATTTGGGACAGAAGGATTATTATTTTAACTCCTTTTCAAGAAATAGATAATAGATAATATTATTTTTTATTTTTAATATAACTTAGCCACACCAATATGTATTGTCTGGATCCGTCCCTGGTAACACCCATTTTCTAACCCCAAATAAATATGGTATAAATTAGAGTAAAATTGAATGCACACACACAAATGATGTCACATGTTATTTTCCACACAATGAAAAACCAATAATACAAACATAACATGCACCTGGTCATACATCATAACACATATTTGAATTTCATGCTTCAATAAAACATGCATTTCACAGCGGAATAATTAATTCATCAACAAAATAATAATAATTGATATCTCATACTACCAATCATGTCACAAGTACTAGACACCAAGGCCATACATATCATCATCTCATACATATCCAGATAAACGAGAATAATAACAAATATTTCTCAATTAAGTCATAACATGAATCCAAATAAAATTCCTCGTGTTACATGACAAGAGCAATGACGCATTACCTAGTATAAGGATAACTAGATAAACTCGTCAACTAGTCTCGTGCGAAGCACCGGTATCCTCGGAACCTGCACGTTATCCATATAGAGGCAATATCACAACAGAAGGGTGAGAATTCACATCATTATTTAAATGTATATAAATTAGAAGTAATATAGAAACAACATCTATAACAAATTCTCCACACTTCAAGTGATATTCCATAAAGTAAGTTTTCAAAATCCAATTAGCAATAAATGTTATTATACAAATATTTCAAGTATAACATGTTCACATTTATCACTTACGACATAAAAGTCACCAACACAATCAATCAAATAATCCACATGACCAATTGCCACAAATTCCAACATACAACACACATTCTTGAATGACACATGAGACATTAATGCAATGTGACTCATGCATGTGGTATCATCGTGAACATCAAGCTCACCTCGCTTTCGATTCAATAACTTAGAAACAAAGCCACGCTTTCGATTCGAACAAGACAAAAGTCACCAATTTGAACATATAGTCCACCGCTTCTTTTTCCATTTAGGATCAAGCACATTGTGAATCCAAAGTTTCACCGCTACTATTTCCATTCAAGGATAAGGCCAAAATAACGGAGTTCTAACTCCCCATGAATGCATGTGTAATTTAACCAACAATATATACAATTAAGATTATTCACCAACCTTAATTATCAAGCATATCGCAATAGTCCAACACATTTGAATTATCCATCATTTTGCACAAACATCATTTCCATCATCAAAAAATAACACATAGTATTTACTATCATCACACATCATAAATAACACATAGCATACAAGCCAACACATGTTATTCTCAACAATTCATCCAAAAACATAACATACATACACTAATTCAAGTAGCATGTATTCATCGAAATCGCATCCAAAAACAATCAAAAACTCATCAAAAAAATTATTAGAATTCATGTAAATTAATGATAAATCATAAGTAAGAAATCCCCTAAAACATTCATGCATAATCAAAGAACTTATTTTTCTGCACACAACAAAGCGCGCTCAGCTGCCTTACGATTATGTAGAAAAATTCTGCTACGAACAACATTGCACTAGTTACGAATTTCCTTCCCAAACTTAGTTCTAATGTTTATTTATCATCAACTAAACATCATCTAACATGTATACATCATGGATAACCTAATCATAACTTCAAATCTAGTTTTTCTTCATCAAAATCTCAATTTTCCCAATTCAATTTGAGTGAACAAAACTTGGAGATTGATATACCCAATCCTATAGCATATTACTAATCACCACCCAAGAACATACAATCAAATAATAATGAATATTCTCTCCCTTACCTCTTGAAGATTCTCTTCTTAGGGTTTCTCCTTCTCTTCTCCTCTTTCTCCTCTCCTCTTCCTTCTTTTCCTTCTTTTCCACCAAATGACAACACTAACTATGTTTTTCCCTTAACCCTTTACTAACTAGTAAACTCAAATTGGACTTAACACTTAACACCTCCTTATTACTTCTATTCTTATATTTATGCCCAACTCTAAATAATCTCATTTCTACTCATAAAACTCAATTATTCAAATAACACACATATTCAAATAATTCAAATATTCATTTCAATCACTCAATTAAATTAATTATCACATAATATAATAAATAATAATAATGAATAATTAACTATTAAAATTTGGGATGTTACAACTCTCACTCACTTAAAAGATTTTCGCCCTCGAAAATGACCTCAAGCGAACATCTTAGGATATGAATCCTTCATCTGACTCTCAAGCTCCCAAGGCACATTACCATTAGCGGGACCTCCCCAAATCACTTTCACATTTCCTTACATCGGAGTTGCTTAACTCTTCGATCCTCAATATGCATAGGTGATGTCTCAACCGTCAAATTATCTCTTACTTGCACATCATCTAGCGGCACAACATGAGACATATCTGCCATATATTTCCTAAATTGAGATACATGAAATACGTCATGAAGATTAGCATGTGACGATGGAAAATGAATCTAATAAGCCACTTCACCTACCCTCTCGACAATCTGATAAGGACCAATAAAATACGAAGTCAACTTATGTGACTTTAAAGCTCTACCAACACCATTTACAGGAGTAACTCTCAAAAACACATGATCTCATTTCTCAAAGTTGAGATCCTTCCTCCTCTTATCATGATAAATCTTCTGACAACTCAGAGAAATCTTCATATTTTCCCGAATCATCATAATCTTATTTGTAGTATGTTGAACTATCTCAGGTCCAACCACAACACTCTCACCGGATTCATACCAACATAAAGGCGCCATACACCTTCTTCCATACAAAGCCTCAAACAGAGCCATTCCAATACTCGAATGAAAACTATTGTTATAGGTAAACTCAATCAAAGGAAAATAACTATCCCAAGAACCTCCTTGCTCTAAAACACAAGCTCTCAAAAGATCCTCCAATAATTGAATCTTCCTTTCAGTCTGACCATTAGTCTGCAGATGATACGCCAAACTCAAACGCAACTTTGTACCCAAAGCATCTTGCAAACCTTCCCAAAAATGAGAAGTAAACCTCAGATCTCTATCTAAAACAATATTCGACAGAACACCACGCAAACTCATAACTTTATAAATATACAACTTAGCAAACTTTTCCATAGGATAATCCATCAAAATTGGAATAAAGTGAGTAGACTTTGTCAATTTATCCACAATAACCCAAACAACATCATGACTACTCGGAGTCCTCGGAAATCCAGAAACAAAATCCATAGAAATGTTATCTCATTCCACTCAGGAACGGAAAACGGCTGCAACAAACCAGACGGTTTCTGATGTTCAATCTTCGACTTCTGACAGATCAAACAAGAATACACAAACTCTGTAATATCCTTCTTCATACTAGACCACCAAAACAACTTTCTCAAATCTTGATACATCTTAGTAGCACCAGGATGAATACTCATACCACTACGATGTCCTTCATAAAGAATTATCTTCCTCAAATCTCCAACATCAGAAATGCAAACTCTATCACGACACTTCATGATACCATTCTCATCAATCCGAAAATCACTACCTCGACCTTGATTAATCAACACCAATGTATCTACCGAAACCAAATCAGATTTTTGACCTTCTCGAATCTCATCCAAAATACCACTAGTAAGCTTCAACATACCAAGCTTAACACACTAAGACGTCGCTTCAAAACTCAAATCTCGAAACTTCTCAAGCAAATCCAATTCTTGCACCATCAACATCGATATATGCAAAGACTACCTACTCAAAGCATCAGCTATAATATTCTCTATACACGAATGATAATTCAAACCAAAATCATAATCCTTCAAGAATTCCAACCATCTTCTTTGCCTCATATTCAACTCTTTATGATCAAACAAATACTTCAAGCTCTTATGATCACTATACACCTCAAATCTCGAACCAAACAAATAATTCCTCCAAATCTTCAAAACAAACACAACTGCAGCCAACTCTAAATCATGCGTTAGATAATTCCTCTCATGAACCTTAAGGTGCCTCAAAGCATAAGCTTCCACTTGCCCATTATGCATCAACACACCTCCCAAACCCATCAATGAAGAATCACGATACACTACAAATGGTTCTACCAGATTAGGCAAAATCAAAATAGAAGCGGTTGTCAACCATCTCTTAAGCTCTTGAAAATTAGCTTCACACTGCAGAGTCCAAACAAAAGTTTGGCCTTTCCTAGTCAACTGCATCAAAGGTAACGCCAACTTAGAAAATCCTTCCATGAACCTACGATAATAACCAGCCAAACCAAGAAAACTTCTAATCTCAGAAACAGATTTCGGGGCCTCCCATTGAGATACAGCCTCAACCTTCGAACGATCCACAGAAATACCACCACTCAAAATCATATGCCCAAGGAAACTCACTTCCTTCAACCAAATCTCACACTTAGAAAGCTTAGCATAAAACTTCTTCTCTTTCAACACGGATAACACAATCTTCAAATGCTCAACATAATCTTCTTCACTCTTGGAATAAATCAGAATATCATCAATGAACACAATAATAAATTGATCCAGCTACTCATGAAAAATCCTATTCATATATTCCATAAATACACCAGGAGCATTAGTCACACCGAACGACATTATAGAATACTCATAGTGACCAAACCTCGTCCTAAAAGAAGTCTTTTGAATATTCTCAACTTTCACACGAATCTGATGATAAGCAGGCCTAAAATAAATCTTACTGAAAACACAAGCACCAACCAACTGATCCATCAAATCATCAATCCTTGGAAGTGGATACTTCTTCTTAATAGTCACCTTATTTAGTTGTCTATAATCAACACACAACCTCATAAAACCTTCCTTCTTCTTAACCAACAAAACAGGTGCACCCCACAGCGACACACTCTGGCGAATAAACCTCTTCTCAAGCAAATTCTCAAGGTGACTCTTTAACTATTTCAATTCAGAAGCAGGCATCCGATACGGAGCCATCGAAACAGGACTAGTTCCATGAACTAAATCAATCGAAAACTCCACCTCACGCTATGGCGGAAAATGACTTACATCTTCAGGAAATACCTCAGGAAAATCACAAACAACAGGAAATTCACCCATAGTTCGTTTCTCACCGAGATCCAACGATGCCAACAAAGAAAACGACACAGCACCATCCTTCAAAGATTCATCCACTTGCTTAGCAGATAAAAACAAATCATTCTCGACACCAGAATCAAGGAAGATAACGACTTATCAAAACAGTTGATAAAAACATGATTGTATTCCAACCAGTTCATACCAAGAATCAAATCCAATCAATCTAATGGAAGACAACCTAAATCCATCCGAAAATCTACCAAAAATACTCAATGGACAATTCATACATGCAACAAAAGTACAAGCAAAACCCATAGCAGGAGTATCAATAATCATATTTCCATGCATATCATACAATTCAAGATTCAACCTCTTAACACAATCTGAAGAAATAAAAGAATGTGTTGCACCAGTATCAATGATAGCAATCAAAGGTGCCCCATTAATAAAGCACGTACCTCGGATAAGTATATCCTCAACCGGAGTCTCAACATCAGACAATGCAAACACTTTCCCTTTATCTTTCTCCTCCTTCGGCTTGTCAAACTTAGTACTAATGTGCCCTTGTTCACCATAGTTGTAACAAGTCACATTCACACCAAACTTGCAATCAACAACATTGTGACCCGCCTTGCCACACCTAAAGCACTTTCCAACATCCTTTCCATAATCAGAAGCACGATGCCCTTCCGCACCACACTTGAAGCACTTGATCGGAGTAGAATATCCTCCCCCACTTGGCTTCTTGCCACCACTAGCTTGATGTTTCCTTTTGTCATCATAAGGCTTCCCACGAAATTGATCATTTCCTCTTCCTATCATTCACATCCTTATAGTAAGAAGCACTTTCCCTACTATCTTCATCATAAATCCTACTCTTGTTTACCAACTCAGCAAAACGAGTAATCTGATGATATGCAATAGCCTTCTTGATATTAGGTCTCAAACCATTCATAAATTCCAGACACTTAGATCTCTCAGCATTCATAGTATTCTAATGAGGATAATACTTAATCAGCTCTTGAAATCTTGCAGCTTACTCAGATACAATTCCATTACCCTGCTTCAGCTCAAGAAATTCCACTTGTTTCTTGCCATACACATCTTTTGGAAAATAGTTCTCCAAAAATGCATCACGGAAAAGAGCACAAGAAACTTCAATACCTTCTTCATCAAATCTCTGAACAGTGTTGCTCCACCAATCTTAAGCTTTCTTCTCTAGCACATGCGTACCAAACCGCACCTTCTGTGCATCAGTACAATTCATAACTCTGAAGAAGTTCTCAATTTCCTTAAGCCATGCTTGCGCCTTGTCAGGTTCATGCTAACCCTCAAAGATAGGAGGCTTGTTCCTCTGAAACTTCCCCAAAGCACGAAACTCATCACCCTTATCTCTGTTACCACCATTCGCCTGTGGAATTTGCCCAAAAGATCCAACCAACATCCTCAAGGCTTTAGCAATAGCATCATCATTCCTTCCTGCAACCATCGTCCTAAGACATCCAACAACAATAGACAACAGTATCGTTCGTGTCAGATACACAAATCAAATACAACAAAAATTAAATTCATTAATAACTTGGCCAAATTTGATCGACCATTGCTCTAATACCACTAATGTAACATCCCTTTTCTAACCCCAAATAAACATGGTATAAATCAGAGTAAAATAGAATGCACACATACAAATGGTGTCATATGTTATTTTCCACACAATGGAAAACCAACAATACAAACATAACATGCACCTGATCATACATCATAACACATATTTGAATTTCATGCTTCAATAAAACATGCATTTCACAGCGGAATAATTAATTCATCAACAAAATAAGAATTATTAATATCACATACTACCAATCATCTCACAAATACTAGGCACCAAGTCCATACATATCATCATCTCATATATATCCAGATTAAAGAGATTAATAACAAATATTTCTCAATTAAGTCATAACATGAATACAAATAAAATTCCCCGTGTTACATGACTAAAGCAATGTCGCACTACCTAGTATAAGGATAACTAGATAAACTCATCAACTAGTCTCGTGCGAAGCACCGCTATCCTTAGAACCTGCATGTTACCCACATAGAGACAACATCACAATAAAAGGGTGAGAATTCACATCATTATCAGAATGTATATAAATTGGAAGTAATATAGAAACAACATTTATAACAAATTCTCCACACTTCAAGTGATATTCCATAAAGTAAGGTTCCACAATCCAATTAGCAATAAATGTTATTATACAAATATTTCAAGTATAACATGTTCACATTTATCACTTACGACATAAAAGTCACCAACACAATCAATCAAATAATCCACATGATCAATTGCCACAAATTCCAACATACAACACACATTCTTGAATAACACATGAGACATTAATGCAATGTGACTCATGCATGTGGTACCATCGTGAACATCAAGCTCACCTCGCTTCCGGTTCAATAACTTAGAACCAAAGCCACGCTTCAGATCCGGACAAGACCAAAGCCACCAACATGAACATATAGTCCACCGCCTCTTTTTCCATTTAAGGTCAAGCATATTGTGAACCCAAAGTTTTACCACTACTATTTGCATTCAAGGATCAAGCCACAATACCAGAGTTCCAACTCCCCATGAATGCCTGTGCAATTTAACCAACAACATATTCAATTAAGATTATTCACCAACCTTAATTATCAAGCATATCACAATAATCCAACACATTTGAATTATCCATCATTTTGCATAAACATCATGTTTCATCATCAACAAACAATACACATAGTATTTACTGTCACCACACATCACAAATAACACATAGCATACAACCCAACACATGTTATTCTCAATAATTCTTCCAAAAATATAACATACATACACTAATTCAAGTAGCATGTATTCATCGAAATCACATCCAAAAACAATCCAAAACTCATCAAAACAATTATTAGAATTCATTTAAATTAATGATAAATCATAAATAAGAAATCCCCTAAAACATTCATGCATAATCAAAGAACTTATTTTTCTGCACACAGCAAGGCGCGCTCAGCGGCCTTACGATTATGCAAAAAAATTCTGCTACGGACAACACTGCACCAGTTGCGAATTTCCTTCCCAAAATCAGTTCTAATGTTTATTTATCATTAATTAATCATCATCTAACATGTATACATCATGGGTAACCTAATCATAACTTCAAATCTAGTTTTTCTTTATCAAAATCCCAATTTTCCCAATTCAATTTGAGTGAACAAAACCTAGAAATTGATATGCCCAATCCTATAGCATATTACTAATCACCACCCGAGAACATACAATCAAATAATAATGAAGATTCTCCCCCTTACCTCTTGTAGATTATTTTCTTATGGGTTCTTTTCCTCTTTCTCCTCTTCTCCTCCTTGTTTTCCTTCTTTTCCACCAAATGACAACACTAACAATGTTTTTCTCTTAACCCTTTACTAACTAGTAAACTCAAATTGGGATTAACACTTAACACCTCCTTATTACTTATATTCTTATATTTTAGGTCCAACACTAAATAATCTCATTTCTACTCATAAAACTCAATTATTCAAATAGCACACGTATTCAAATAATTCAAATATTCATTCTAATCAATCAATTAAATTCATTATCACATATTATAATAAATAATAATAATTAATTATTAATTATTAAAATTTGGGATGTTACATCATAATCAATTCCATATTCTTGCTTATTTACTAAAGCAACCAAACAAGCCTTGTAATGGTATAGGGACCCATCAGAATTCAATTTCACAGAATACACCCATTTGCAATCTATAGGTTTGACATCAGGAGGGAAAGAGACAATATCTTATGTGAGATTCTCTTGAAGAGCTTGAAGCTCTTCATTCATTGTTTTTATCCATCGAACAACTTTAACAACCTTTGAGTAACAAGTAGAAATAGATATGCTAGAGAGTGTGATAGTTAGAGAAATATGTGAGAAATCATACCTATACAGGATCAGGTATTCAACCAAAATGATGAGGTTCAATCGGTATAGGATCAGGTGGCGGTTCAACGTCGGGAAGGGGTGTGGGAACCAACTATTTATGTCTTCTGACATATAGATGACTTGTTTATAATGTTATATAGATTGAGGCATAATAGAAAACTTAGGAAGAGTAACAATATCATTAATGATAGGAGAAACACAGGAAAACACAAATTGATTATCAAAAAATGTCACACTCCTAGAAATGCGAAAACGATGATTAGTGACATCATTACATACAAATCCCTTATGAGTGACTATATCCCATAAATGCACATTGAACAAACTGTGCTCCATGCTTATGCCTTTCAAAAGGAGGTAAGTGAACAAAACACACACATCCAAAAGTATGTAAAGCACTATAATCAGGATGAATCTTAAAAATACAAATGTGGAAAGATCCTCCACCCAAAATCAGGATGGTACATAAGCTTGGAGAAGTAAGGTGCGTGTTACATCAAGCAAATGACGATTCTTACGTTCTGCCATACCATTTTGTTGAGGGGTATTGGGACAAGATCGTTGAGATAAGATGCCTTTTTGTTGAAGGTATTCCTGAAACTTATGAGACATGTACTCACCACCAGAGTCAGAGCAAAATTTTTTAATACTTGCTTGAAATTGAGTTTCAACATATGTCAAAAATTTCTGAAACATAGAAAACACTTCCGATTTAAAATGGAGAAAATATATCCAAATAAAACGACTATAATCATCAATAAATATGACAAATATTTATAGTGAGCATGAGAAACTACATGAGACATTCCCCATACATCACTATGAATTATCTCAAAACAAGTAGAGGCACGGTGAGCATCAAACGAAAAAGGAAGGGTTTTACTTTTAGCCAACTTGCAAACAAAACATGAAAGAGTGGCATTAGAAATAACATTTTTGTTTCCCAACAAACCGGTTTTACATAAATGAGACAAAATAGAAGAGTTTGGATGACCTGATTTTCTATGTCAATCCTCATAGGAATTCAAAACATTATTACACGCAAGAGATAAATGATTAAAAATAAATTGTATTGGAAACAATCTTCCCACTTTAGGCCCCTTCGCGATCACATTCCCTGACACCTGCTCTTGCACAAGACAACCAATACTAGAAATTTAACATCATGATTTTTATCTACCAATTGACCAACACACAATAAATTGGAAGCAAGTCCAGGTGATACAAGAACATCTCGAAAGTCAGAGTTTATGTCGCCAACATCAGTGATAGATAAATTATTACCATTAGCTATTTGAATTTTCTGATTACCATGATAATATTGTAAATTATGCAAATATTCATAAGAACGCGTCATGTGATTGGATGCACCAGAATCAAGAAACCATGGGCGAGAAATATTAGAAGACTTACCCTAAATTCCCAAGGTCGCAAGAGCAAAAAGTATCATTTATTGAATTAGTTCAGGCTGTATAGTACCATCATTAAGTGCATTAGAAATAGAAGGGCCAACTGTAGAATTGGTATTTGCATGAAATGCCTGCACTGAACGCTGTGTTGGTCGTGGAGGAAGTGTGGGACAATCATATATAATATGACCTTGCTGCTTGCAATAATTGCAGAATTTTTTATTGCAACTCCGAGAAATGTGGCCAAATTGTTTGCAAGAGAAACATTGAACTTGTCTCATATTAAGACTTTTACCTCTCTACTCTGAGAGGCAAATGCAACCAATGTAGTCTTAGAAACAAAAGCTTCATGAGACATGGTTCCTTGAGTAGCAAGACGTTGTTCCTCTCAGAGAAGTTCACCAACACGTGTATCTAAAGAAGGAACATGATTCCTGTTCAACAAGGCACCTCTAACAACTTCAAATTTTGGACGCATAAGAAATTGATCTCGCCTGCTAGTGTTATAGGCCCCATGGGCATCCACAAGAGAACTCTTGGGAACATCCACATGTATAATCGCAAAGTGTTCTATCTACAAATTCAAAAAACCAAAATAATATTCTTGAACTGACATATTACCTTGTTTGTAATTGGCTACCTCGAGCTCCAACTGGAAACATTTGGCCGCATAGTCTTGATTATAAATACGCTTTAAATAGTTCTATATTTCTTGAGCAGAAGAAAAAGATCGCAAATAATTAATCATCTAAGGATCAATAGTACCGAGAATCCAAGTGATAATTTGAACATCTTTGATTTCTCAGGCATCTAAATCGATTGTCTCTAACAGTGCCATAGAAATATCATCCAAGTGATCCCATAATTCATTCCCTTAGACATACATTCAGAACTGAATTTCTCAAACCGAATAATTTTTGCCGGTAAAACGAACAAAAAAAAAATTACAGCTTTCTTTTTCTAAAGCCGTGATACAAGTGATAATTTTTGTCTTTCCTTAAAAAATAAAACAAAGCACACGTGCAGCAGATTGGATTTTTCTTTTTTTTCTTCATTTTATTTAATAGTGTTACCCAAAATTATATTACAAAAGAAAAGGAAGGAAAACAAGCAAACCTAAATAGCCAGCACTGTAAAGAAAAGGAAAACAGCTTGTACTGTCGCAATTGAAGAGTCGTATATGGCAACAATGAATCAGAATCGCGAGAAGTCACTGAAAAGTCACCGAACCAGAGTCACAGATCAAAATCGATCGCAAATATTAAATCACGATCTCAAACCCTTCAAATCGAGAATCACCAAGACAAAATCGACATACGGCCTGAAACCGCAAACAACATTTCAAGATAACACGATTTCAAAGGTTTGGTTTGATCGAACCTTCTGATACCATTTCAGTAAAATTGACTTGATGTCTTTCTCATTACATTTGATACTATATATAATAATATAGGTAATTACAGCTGATTACAACTCATAATGACTAATTACAACTCATAATAAGTAATTTCCTTTTCTATGAATTTAAATTATTCACAATAAATGCGTTTGATTAGATCCTGATTAACATATGATATCTGATTTACAGAAGGATAACAATGTCGGGAAGATTGCTGTCCATTTTGTTGACCTATGGATTGTAAAGATCGAAATGGGCAGGAGCATTTTGAAGCAATCATACAGGACATAAAGGTGTGAGTTTTAGTTTTTCTTATTTATTGTCTGTCATGCTGATACTTCTAATAATTGTGCTAAATTATACTTTGGTGTATAGGAAATCAAATTCATGCCATAACTAAAAATCGTAATATGAAAATTTGACAAACGAGGTTCCTAGAACATCAATGTGTGTTATAACGATGAATTTGCTAATAAGTTTGAAAGTAAAATTACAGACCGTTAACCTTAAAAACTTGACTATTTATCTTATGATCTTTTCATTTATCCATTAGTGTTGTCATGTGATAGCTACAAAAGTCCCAGCCTAGTTCGTGTTAACTTTGATTTTGCGAAAGAGTTTTGGAATAACATAAAAATATATTTATTAGATTTTACAAATGAGTTACTTGCAAGAACACATAATAATAAATTGACATACATCAATCAAATTCTAGGTTTAAGTAATCCAACAACTAAAAAATCAACTTCAAATATACATGTATCTTCCACCAAAAACCCATTATTCGGATTTTTTAGTTTAGTCAAAGTCAAGAATTGTCTAACCCCCCATGCTAAACCTGAACTATAGAATTTGCAATCCACTGTAACAAAAATTAGATTAAGAGATGATTAGAGAGACAACATTATTTTATTAATAGTTAAGAAAACATATTTACATGCTTACGTTTTCGTTCAGCATGTTGGCCACTGATTTGGTCTTTAACACGAAGAGTGCCTTTCACAACAAGTTTAGTGTTAGCTGGTAGAGTTGAAACATCCAAAGCTAAAAACAATGAAACACCGATACCCTTTGCTTCAACTAATCCATTAGGGTTTAACTCAAGCTTCCTAGTAAAAACAAACAAATAAATTATATGAAAAGTTCATGTTAGATAAATATGAAGCATTTCACTATTTACATACCATTTATAGTCTCCACCTACAAAAGATTCAGACTTGTACTCGTCTAAATTTGCAAGTGAAAATTTGCTAAATTTCCAGCTATATGAAACTGTGGAAGGTTCTTTTATCATTGATAAGCAATCGCCTTTATTCATCGTCTTGACGATGAAAACTTCAGCTCCAAAGACACAATCATCGTCATTCAGATATCCATTTGAAGGGTCAAGAAATATTTCAAGATTGATGAATTTTGGGATACCCCATTCTGTTTTCATGACATGAAAACGCCTTACAGTTGCATCTGCATGAAAGTGTATTATTTTATGAGGACTAAAAATTATTGAATTCACATAAAACACAACTTGTTGCACATTTGTCTTCTATTTATGTATTGTACCTTGTGTTGTAACGAACTCATCGTCCTTAAAATTGTATGCAGAAAAGTTTATAATGGCGTTGATTTCCCAATCATTAGGTAATGAAGCTGTGTTCTTAAGCGTCAAATAAATAGAAACATGACCTTGTCCATTGTCTTTTGGATTCCCAGTTGGATATATAGATAGACTCCTGGCGTGCGCGATGTTCAGACATGAGATATATTGTGTGTAAAGATTTATATGATAAAAGTATAAAAGTAGGGATTACTTCGTTTTAAAGAAAAAAATAATTTGCATACCACTTATGACCTCCTGCTTCAAACTCTTCTGAGACACATTTTTCAATGGATGCCTTTGAAAGCAAAGAGAAGGACTGCATTTTGAATGTATAATGACTTGGTGGAGCTTTTCTTCCTATAAAAAAATATATCAGTTAATTAAAAGAATCGAAAACAAACAAGCGTAAATTGTTGGGTACATGAATCTAGGGGTGTTCGCGGTGCAGTTTGAGCGGTTTTGACGCAAAAAATCATCCGAACCGCGAGAGAAAAAGGCATGCGGTTTAGTTTGATTCGGTTGACTTTTAGGAAAAAAATCAAACCAAACCAATGCGGTTTGGTTCGGTGTGGTTGGTTCGGTTTTTTACAAATAATTTGTTGAGTCATACATTCACATATATATGATAACATATCTATGATAACATATCTTTGTATTTGGTCATTCATACATGATACACTACTAAATTATAACCAAAAAACTAATCATATTTAGACAATAACTTCACATTTAATATGTAAAAGTTAGATTAGACAAAAGTGAAATAATAAACATAAAATAATAGCATAAAACAATATAAAAAAATATTATAATAAAAAAATAAAAATAAAATAGATGAGAAATTAGTGAAGATGAAAAAGAAAGAACATAAGAGAAGAAATTAGAGATAAAGATGTTCGATAAAATGAAATTGAAAGAGAAAAAAATTTCATAAAAAATAAGAACATGCAAAGGAAACAATATAAGAGAGTAGATATTAGATAAAAAGAGGCAAGATGTAAGTGGTGAAGATGAAGTAATAATATTATGAGATATTTAAGAAGAGTGAAACTGAAATCATAACTGTAAAGATGAGAAAATTGTCTGTAATCATAAGGCTAATGTATAATAGATTTAGGTTTGGGTTAGATGCGAGTTAAATAAAATTTAGGTTGTAATATAAGGTGGTTTAGTTCGGTTTGGTTCGGTTTGTAAAAAAATACAAACCGCAAACCGAACCAAACCATGCGGTTTTGTTAAAAAATGACCCAAACTAATTCGAACCAAATGCGGTTTTTTTGCGGTTTCAGTTTGGTTTGATTTGATTTGCGATTTTCTATTGGATTGATTTGGTTTTGAACACCCCTACATAAATCACCTTTCATGGGTGTGGTAGACGACTCCTGATCAACGATTTTCATCTGTGATTGACGTAGTTGGTATTCTAGGGAAGAACTAATGAAGGTTTATTCTGGATTTTGTTTGGTTGTATTTGCACATTATATATACCTTAAATAATCTTTAGTTTAGATCAAATGATTATTTCATATGACACACAATCCCTTTCTTGTTGCCGCAGAAATGATATCGAGATTTTATTTGAATGTTGCAGCTCACATATACTTTTCTTCCATGCATTTTAAATATTTTCCTTGAACTTTCGCCATAGTTGGATTTGCTTTCACTCTTTGTGCTTTGTTTGCTTTAGAAAAATGATAGCCTGATACCCAAAAATAATATCACCATACTTTCACAACTATGTGAACAGAACTACGTATTTTTGTTTTCATATTATTTTGATTTTATAATTTTTTAATACATTTTTGTTTAAAATTATTTTGATTAATGCAATATTAAAATTTGATTAATATAATTTAAAGTTTAGTTAATACATAATTTTTTTAATATATATACAATTTAGACTATTAAGTTAGTTAATACGATCATAATTTAGTTAATGAGTTATCAAATATAAAAAAATAAAAAAATAATAAAAATAAAATTAGTTTTTGAAGTGTAAAAGTTGGTCAATACATTTATAATTGTTATAATATGATTAATAATATGTATTTTATTGGTTAATAAAATAGTGAAGTTGATTAATAAAATATAAGATAAATAAAATAATTGACTAATGACGTACATATCTGATTAATACAATTGTAAAATTAGTTAATAACATAATTGTGTTATAAAATAAGATTTAAAAAAGAAACAATTTTTTAAAAAACATTATTATTTTATTAAAAAATATTGTTTACTATAAATACGTTAAAAAGTGTATACATTATTGTTATAGGAATGAGTGTTAAAATATTAAATTCGGTTTGCTTTATTTAACTGTATTTACACATGATTGAATTATATAGATTATTTATAAAATAAAATATCTTTGCACTATGGAAATGTTAAATGAATCTATAGCATTGGAATTCAACTGAGTGAGATAAGTCTCACATTGACAATAAATGAAAAAATGTTATGTTAGTAAGAGAATAGACACGTATCTTTATTATCTTAAGGTTTTGGTGGGTGTATGGTTACACGGGCTTTTGAATCTCAATCGTTTAGTCAACTAACACTTATGACCATTTGAATGTGTGGTGGTTAACCTTAATGTGATTACTACCGATCTTGATGTGATTATTAATACACTTTTGTCTCATTCGCAAAAGAGGCAAATGACTATTTGGTGACTACTACTACAATAAATAATACTTTTTATGACGAAGATTTCATCTCCAACATGCTAAAAACCGATAAGATATGTTGTGGGAATGTAATGTTTTATTTTTTTAATAATATAAACATCATGTTGTTTTATAAAAAATCGAGGTAATAGCTATAAGTTAGCGCCTATTTTTTCTATAAAAAAATTAATAAACTTGTTATCTCGATTTTCTTGAGAACCGAGGTAATATACCTATAAGGAACCTAGTTTCGAATCCCCGTTGTCACATTTAAAACTTTTTCAACGATTTATTACTTGGCGTCTTTTCCAGATGCCATGTTTTGTTTTTTTTTTTGTTAATTAGTAATTCTCAAAAAACTTTGTTAAACAAGAATAGGAAATAATGGAAAAGGAAAATATTACATTGATAATAAAAAAATATAATACAACAAAGAAAACTACTCAACAAATTCAAACTTCTCAATCCACTCAACTTCAACATTAGTCCTAACCATCCCTAACTTATAGAAAAGTTCAAAAAGAACTCTTCCATAAGGCAAGAGGAAAGTTGTTTCTTCCCGAGATATCTTTATCATTTCCTTCAAGAAGTTGAAAATGATAAGAGGAAGGTTAACTTTGATGTTGTAGGCGAGGAATAAAAAGAGATGCTTGTTATACCAAGTAAGCGTTTTCAAGTCTTTCTCTCTTGGGCGGAGATTTTCCACTTAAAGTTGAAATCAAAATTTTATAATTGGGATTAGAGAAGAAGGGCTGAAGAGATTATTTTGGTTGGCATAAAACCGATGAAGGATGGTTGCATAGACGTTGTTGAATTCATAATGTTCAACACAACTACCAAACAATTCACAATTGATTGTCATAGCAATCTGTGACGGAGAAGTGTATAAATGAGTGGCATTGACATATGAGTGGATGATTTCATCATAACCAGTTGGCACAACAGAGGCATTGAACCAGAACTCTTTAACGAGGTTAGTCTATATAGGGCCATGTAGAATGTTAAAGTAACCGTTCAACTTTTGTTTAAAACGTTCAATATCATTGAAGTCAACATATTTTTCATTGATAACGAATAACAAATTTGCATCCTTTTTTTTTATAAGAATCAATGAAACAAAGAGTTTGTAATGAGACATTGAAAATAGGAAAAGACTTTGAAACAACAAGTTGGTAATTAGACGTTTAAATAGCTCAAAAGCCTCCTTGATAATCCAAAAGAGACGTTACGGCTTGAATATAGTTGATCATTGTTATCCTAGCTAAGTGATATGATTCCAATGCATGTGCGCCACGTCAGTGTTCTAATCTCTTTGTTAATTATATTTTTTATTTGTAATTAAAATGTTCTAACTCGTCGATTTTCCATAAAAACGGAGGGAACATTTAGCGTTAAAATTTAGCATTAAAATTAGAACCTCTATTTTAATTGTAGTTTTTATTCGTAAATTAAATGTTCTAACACATCGGATTCCTAAAAACTGAGGTAACATTTAGCGTTGAAATTGAGATATTTATCAAATCCTTAATCAAATATTTGTCGTCTATTTCATGACTATCAACGCTCAAGACATTACCATTAGTGATTTGCGTGAAACATAAATAACTTCCATTATAAAAGCATTATGAAACTATCCTTAACTATAAGATTTGCAAGAGTATTTGTCATGAAGATTTCTCTATGGTTTAAGGTTTATGCTCTTAAATATTTATTTGAGAATAAAATTATTTATTTATCTAACCTTTTTTTTTATGTGTAACCCTTTTTTTGTTCATATCAGAAACAACTGCAAGCAATAGCCATAGGGAATATTATGCACCCAACATTTGATCTTCCTTAAAATATCCAACATCATGAAGAGTTTAATGTTTGAAAGAGTGTTTTCCATGAATATTTCTCTATGATGGATTGCAAGAGAAGAAAATTATTTGGGTTTAAGGTTTTGTGATCATAAGTATTTATTCGAGCAGAAAATTACTTATTTATCTAACCTTTTTTTTATCTAACTCTTTTTTTCATTAACCCTTTTTTGTATCCATAGTAGAAACAAATGCAAGCAAAAGCCATAGAGCATACCCTTTTTTTGAAAGAAAAGAGTTTCTCATGCATTTGATCTTCCCCTGAATATCAAGGAATTGAAGATCCAATATATGATCTTCATGGACAATTAATTTTTTTGGGTGTAAAAAATGTAAGATTTTGGCTAAACACGACAGTTTGTAAACAAATTATTTTACTAATGCTCGTGTTAATAATGTAACGAGTTTTATTAAAAAAACTAATAACCTCTCGATTATTTTGATAAATTGAGATAAAATATATACTAGTTTTGAAAATAATAAAAGTTGTTGTTGTCGGGTTTCTGATCGGTCACCATTTACGTTATAGTTTTTGTCACTTATTCGTCATGAATCCTAGAAAATTATAGCACTTTGAGTCAGTTTCTGTCTAGTCAGTGTTTGTGAGAGTTTGAGTTTGTTTTGGCTATTTTTATGTTTTTGGTATTGTGTTGGTTGAATACAGGTTCAAGAAGTCGGAAGATCATGGAACAGACTAAAGAAGCTGAGGAGAGCATGGAAACATAAGCAAGCAGTGAAAAGATCATCAAGACATCACATACGAGTATCATATGTGCATGACCCTGCCCTTACACATTGCATACGCAAGATGGCTGAAAGAAGGCCCAAAACACTTTTGCCCATACGCATATGGGCACCTACAGGAAGTGTCATGTGTACTGCCCGCGTATGAGAATATTTTATAGTAGATATCGTCTATGACTACGGATACCTTATAGAAATTAGATTATTCTTGACTTAATAATACTTAATTTAATTATAAGTTTCTATGGACATATGGCTTAAGAAGAACGATTAATGGTTTGCTCACTAAGGAATTAGGAGTAAAACACCCTTCAAAACTAGTAATTGATTGTTTAAAATTTATCGTTGCAACGATGATTCATAGTTTTTACAGAAAAAAATCACACACCTATGAAACACTATAAGTTAGGTAACAACCTAGTATTTCTTTTCATATTCGATGCTAACATACATCATTTCACAATTTTATTTTAGCTATTAAAAAGAAACAAACGAAGAAAGAAAAACTTACTTCCATAACAGGGTCGACGGATGCGCCTAACCACTACTTCGTCGAAGAGTGTTATTCTAGTCATTGAAAACCCCAAGATAACCGCTAAGGTATTGCATGCCATTTCTTCTTCTTCTTTTATTTTATTACTTATACTAATTATTTTTCTTTTTTCAAGGTTAGTTTAAAGCCTCCTCTTACTCCAAAGAAACAACCATCAACTGTGGAGATCCGAGTGATAGTTGAAGATGATGAAGATACTTCCCCATACTCCTTCAAAACCCAAGAAGATTCAAAAAATGAAAGCACCACTTTTCCATGCAGCTTCCTCTCAACCATCAAAGACTATTGTAATTGAATTGAGAGTGACAACTCAAGTCCTAGAGTCGAAGGATCAAATGTACAGTTTCCAAATTACCCTCTTTAACGATTACTTTTTCAATATGCCTTTTATTCTGCTTCTTTGCAGGATGCTCAACCAACTTATACTGAATCACCAATTGTGTATGAAGTTCCACCTGGCTGCGACACTTCTTTATATGACACTTTATCCACCAATAAAGATTCAAACAAAGGTTCTTAGACGGATGTGAACCAACTCGACTCCATTGTGCAGCCATAAAAAGAATCTTCGCCTCAATCTGACAATGATCTTGAGGAACGCTAGACTGTAACCAAAAGAAAGCATGATGATGAAGAACAAGGAGATGATAGCCCATCTGATTCCTCTCCAAAAAGGAGAAACTTAATGACAAATTTCTTGATGAAGATGAGCGTCTTTCTGATGATATAGAATAATACTTCCATGATGAGGAAGAAGAAGAAACACATGTTGATGTTGAAAATTAAGACAACACCAATTCTTCCGATCAACCAGATTATAGCAATACTCAACCACAACTTTCTCAAGAGAAGTTAGATGCTTTGACGAGAAACAACCCACTTGAGTATGCTAAGGCAATGATGAGAAGAAGGGGTCCTTCTTCAGATAAAATACATTATAACCTTTAGACAACTTGTAGTGGAGGCTCAAGTATATCCACTTTTGATCAAATTCTCCAAAAGGTCAATGAAACAATCTTTGATGCTGACTTGTTCGAGACCTTGAAGAAGGATGCCATTGCATGCTACAACTTGAATAAGTTGCTTAATCAAATTAATATAGTCATCTGCCCTTGTAGATCAAGTTAGTGCACTTTTCAATCGAGAGCGAGATTCTATGTCGAAGCTTCATGAAAAACAGACTGCTCAAGCTACTAAATAGGAAACAGTTGTTGTAAGTTCCAAAAATGTTGAACAACTGGAGAAAGCTTACAAGACGGCCCAAGAAGACTTCCACGTTTACACTCGGTCGATATCTCTTTGGAAAAAGCAAATTCAAGAGCTGGAGAATAAAATTTCTCAAGCAGAGGCTCATCAAAGAGAGATAAAAAACAAGGATCGCACTGAGATTGACATGGTAATTTCTTTAAGCGTTCAACATGTCAAAAAATCCAAAAAATTGGGAGAGGAAGATTCTGCACTTTAGGCTACACAGTCCTCTACTGACTACGGATTAAGGTTGACGACGATCAAATATGACCGAATGAAGACAAAGTTGCCTTTTTGATTCCTTGATGTTTACAATATGCTTCTTTTTATGTAACTCTTGATATGTAACTTTAAAACACAACCATTTTGGAATTTTGGTTTATGGATACCATGTTGGCTTTCTTGTTTTCAATTTATTATTCTGTTGCAATATTTAAGTCTCGAAGCATAGGTTTTTATTATTCTGTTGCAATATTTAAGTCTCGAAGCATAGGTTTATACTTCTTTAAGTACTTGACCTTTATCTTCAATATTCTACGATCCTCTTCCAACTCTTCTATTTCATAAGCGTTGTTTGAAAATGTTTGGATAATTCAAAAAGTTTCTTCCCAATTAATCAACCACTTATCCAATAATTTGGTCTTTCGATCCATGGGTAGAATCATGATTCGGAGATGCATCTCCGAAAACATTTTTTTTCACTTGGACGTTATATTTAAACATGCAGTGATATTTCAGAGATGCATCTCTGAAACACCCTGATTTGATTCTTTCGAAGGTGCATCTCCGAAACCCTGGACAATGATATATATTTTTTAAATTCTCAATGTGTTGATAAATAATTAATTGAAAACAATAATAAAAACGCAAATAAAAATGATAAGACATAAGTAACGATAATAGACCGAATAAGTTGTTAAACATTAAAAAAATAATACAATAATTATTCATAAATTGTTCGGAAAAAAAGAAAAAAGCATAAAAAAGCATAGCCTACTGTATATGCCTGATCCTCACTCCTTAGCCCTTCCCCTGTCTATTATATCTCGCCGCACTTTCTGCCCACCCAACCATCTGCTCCACAATGACCGTCGTCTCAAGACCGCCCCGGTCAATGATACCTATGTCCAAAGCCTCCCACCCTATCAGCTATATTCGGTGATAGATAAGCAATAAATCAATGACATGATCATCCTTGGTTTGTTGGTTCTCTAAGATCTCGTCATGAGCTGTCCTAGGTGGACGTCCAGGAGCATATGGTGTCATGACAAGATATGACACTGTGTAGAACCATGTCATGTATCCCTTAACACAGTGTCAACTGTTGGTCGTCTGCATCATCCGACCCTCCTCAGGCACCGTATGGTTTTCATAATCCTAGAAGAGGCCATCGAGCTCCCGTCAGATAATGGATAATCTTCCAATGCTCCTCGAACGACGTTCATAGGATGTCATCATGGGAAATCCTATCCAGATACACTCGGAAAGGCAACACAACCTGGTTCCCTATGTGAAGGACATACCAAGCAGCCTTCGACATGTGCTCAATATAATCCCGAGCATAATCGAAACCATGGATTCGGTGGAAGTGTGAAATGATCCAGCCCTAGAAAACGAATAAGATTCATGTAAGAAAAAGTTATAGTTATTAATAGTAAATAAAATTTCATAGTTTGAATGATAATTACCATTAGCAGTGTAGTAGAGTCCGTCAGTTATCGTGTCCTCTAGTTAGAGGCTTCATTCGGATGTTGGTACAGGTATATGAAACAACTGGTCCCCCAGTTTCACTCACTCATTGTATCCAAATTCATGAAGTACTGAAGGTATGCTACATCCACGTAGTTGACGCTTTTTTCCATAAAAATGGAGGTGTCAGCCAAGAACATGAAGTAACACTTCAGAGCACACAAACGGTGATAAAGAACAAAGAAGATGTCTCCCTCTGTCTGGGAAACAACTGCTACAAAGAGGTGATGGTCATACTGCTCCTTAAGGAATGAGAACTTGTCATGAGTCTCATTGGTGGAGGAACACTGCTTAAATGCCTCTTTTGGACTAATTCCAAGATATTCGATCATCCATTCAATCGTTAAATTACGATCGATTAGGGAGTGATTAAGCAATCTCCCTCTTATAGGAAGATGTAACAGGCAGACAACGTCATCAAGTGTGATTGTCATCTAGATACTATAAATTTAATACATAATAGCACTCATTTGATAGCTCTTTTTAATGAAACGCGGTTGAAAATTTCACAAAGGGACCTATAATAGCGCCATTTTAAAATAGCACTTTAACAAAAACGCTAATGTAAGATGCTAACATAAAAAACATCTGGCCTATAGAAGCGCTTTTTAATTAAGCCTATTTTAGTTGTAGCTTTCGCAGTCGGGCCCCACCCCCTATATTAGCACTTTTAATAAACGTTATGTCTTTATTTAAAATAATACACTTTTTAAATAACTAATAAAAATTAAACAAAGAGCACCGTGGGAGAGCTGGAAAATGGGTATAGTGCGTTAAAAACCTTTCTTCGAGAGCTCTTTCTTCATCATTCCACGAATCCTAAATGAAAACCGATTGAACCCTAACTCAACATTGTTTCTCCAAACTATTTGAACCTAAATCCATATTTGGTGAAATCATTTCTATGTTATAGCCTTCATATTTGTCGGCATAAGTTGAAGCCCGAGGTTTCTTACAAAAATCAATAAGTTCTCTATTTTGTTTCATGTTTGTGTTTTTACCATTCAACTATATTCATCTCACAATTTTGTTGTGATTTCAAAGTTCTGGCTTTTTATTTTTGTTTATTTGGTTTTTTCTTTGCGGCTCTATTTGGTTTTGTATTTCCCTTTATAAATGAGTGAGATTCAGTTTTTGTTTCATTTTAAAGCTAGTTTCTAGTTATATAGTGATTTTTATTTTATTTTTTGTATTAAGTTTCAAGTTTTAGGTTTCTAGATTCAAATTTTAATATTTTCTTACTGACTTTGCAATCTTTGATTTCGTTTGTTGTGAGACTTAGTAAAAATATATTACAATAAAACTAAATAAAATGATTAGACATACTTGTATTTGCTATAAACTTCTAAAAAATACGAGAACAATTCTGTCAAAATAAATTCAAATAGAAATGGTTTAAATTATTGTGACTTATGACCTTTCAACCATTCATAGGGGAAGATTACAAACCGGTAAATGTGAAAATTACATTCTAATAGGGGGAGTGAAACAGAGCCATGTGGAAACGGGTGGCTAATAAAAATTATATTAAACTAGTATGAAATGTGTGTTGTCGCAGGTGTACACGTCTATCAAACTATATTTATAAAATTTGAATTTATTTTTCAATTGGTTAATATTTACATAGTCAAAAACATAATTAATAATAGATCAATTTATTTATAATAAACCGTATATTCGAATCTTTAAATTTAATTATATAAAATAACAGTAAAAAAAATATTTAAAAGATGAACATTAAAATGAATTGTCTATAATTTATATATCATAGATACGTTCACATTCACCCGCAAATCAAAACGAATTCATTCTAAAAATTTATTAAATATATTTTTAATATTAGTCCATCTTTCCAAACCTAAAATATATTGCAGTTTTCCATCAAATTTCAGTTTTAAAACTATCTAATTATATCATATTTATATATTTTATAACCTACAACCAAGTAAAATTGAAGATCAAAATTGTAATATAGATTTTTATATT
This sequence comes from Vicia sativa, assembly GCA_021764765.1. Taxonomy (NCBI): domain Eukaryota; kingdom Viridiplantae; phylum Streptophyta; class Magnoliopsida; order Fabales; family Fabaceae; genus Vicia; species Vicia sativa. The sequence continues at coordinate 100,565,903 of CM038795.1, read as the reverse complement.
CTAGATAAACCAAGTATTTTGACAAAAAATATATTTATTAAATCTATTTTAAATATATTATGATATCACTTTTATTATATTTAATTATATTTTTATTATTTTTGAATGTAATGTCATTATTTTTTAAATTATTCTAATTAAAAATATATGATTAGAAAAATGTGTAAAATTAATATTTATTTTGAAGTTAATTTTCAGTAAAAAATGTAATATTATTTAAAAATAATTTAAATATAAATATTTTTTTAGTCTAAATGCTAATAATTTTGTATAAAATATTATACAAACTAAATTTTAAATAAAAAATTTTCTTTCTCTTTTTAATAATTGTAAAGTTACTTAATAATATTTAATTTCTTTAATGAAAAAATTTAGTTATGTCAATGTGTTTTTAATTGATAAATATAATTTTAATATAAATTATTCATAATAAATATAATATCAAAATCGCATTTTTTTAATACTAAAAGTTATTGTAATTTATTATTAAAATAAATTAATAAAAAATTATTACAATTTATTTAAAATTTAAAATTACTGAAAAAATAAAATAAATTAATTATACATTTATTATGATTAATTAAATTTAAATCAACCTTGTTTATTGATTAAGAAAGATCAATGAATAATTGAATTAATCAATGCAATTATCACAATAGTTTTTTAAACCAGCCTGTCTATTGTGACCAGTGTTTAAAAAATCGAGAGTTTACACAGAAACAGTAAAAGATTGAAATATCGTAACTCAAAGATCGTAGTACGAATCATAAGATTTTATTATAGTAAAAAATATATGTATATGTGAATGATATACAGATGCGCAAAATTATCATATATAATTATATATTCATATACGCATATGTATAGATAAGAAAGAATGATTAAAAATAAAGTTAAAAATATATGTATATGCGGATGATTATATACAGATGCGCAAAAATATCATATATAATTATATATTTATATATGTATATGTATAAATGAGAAAAAATATTAAAAATAATGATAATAATAAAATAATTAAAAACTTTTATTATTAAGGATGTATACTTTTAGAAAAAATAATTAAAAGAAAGTAATAATACCAAAATAATTGAAAAGTTTCAATTTTAACGAAGGAAGCTGTCAACGGTATCAGTGCATAAAAAAATGATATTTTTTAAAAACAAAGGTAATCGAAATTGTCCGGCCTTGAAAAGTGCAAGATAGGGTGGACAACGGGTCTATCCAAAGTAAAGATATTGCATTTAAATTAAAATATTCATAAAATAAAATTTTGAATTTCACACATTAAGAATAAACAGGTCTTCACATGTACCATGAATCACAATGAGTTAACAAACTCAGTTGAATTCAAATGAGTTAATTCTAAAAATTTATTAAATATATTTTACATATTAATCCATTTTTCAAACTTAAAATGTATGACAATTTCCGTCAAATTTCAATTTTAAAACTTTCTTATTATATCCTAAAATAAATCAATCTTACTATACAAAAATATTCATTAATCCAAACCTTTTGTTTCATGGATCAATCTTTCACTTCATGACATTTTTTAACCACACGTTTGTCCCAAATCTTTTTGATATTTTCTAACCACATTTTGTCCCAACCAAATATTGTTGCATAATAAGCACAGAACATTGCGTACCAACGTTAGTTGAAGCAAATATATAGATTTTTTCCAGTTTATAAGTGTCATGAACTTGTGACAATTTATAAATCAATTTTTTCTTATTTATAAGTGTTTTTAACTTATGTGACAATTTATAAATCAATTTTGAATGTGTTTATGATAAAACTATTGTTTTACTACTTTAATTTTTCTCCTTTATAAAAAAATTAATAACTTATTTTCTTTTATAAAAAATATTTTAATTTATTCTCGTTTATAATATTATTGTAATTTTTTTTCATTTATAAGCTTTTTGAACTCGTTTGTCCATTTATAAAAATATATGCAACTTATTATCATATATAAATAATTGAATTTATAAAATTATTTGTAACATATATTTTCTTTATAAAAATAATTGTATCAGTAAAGTTTTATCTTTTATGATTATCATTTATCATTAAATTTTCATGACTATCATTTAACATTTTATTATCATAATTATATTCATAAAATTAATTTGAAAAGATTTTGATATGTTTTAGTTATTTCATAAGTTAAAAAAAAAGTACAAAATTCTAATTAATTTTGCTATGGTTTATTAAACTTTCTATAAAAGCTAAATAATTTCAAACATATTATTAAAGAATAAATTAATTATTGAGAGAATCAATTTTTGTAGAAACAAAATAATATGGTCAAAAGACTTCCAGTTTTATATATAAAAATATAAAAATTAAATTGAATTGAATTAATTAAAGAATCAATATTTATGTTTTGAAACTCAAAAATCAAAAGTATTAATATTTGACAATTTTCTTTAATGCTATTTGATATGATTTTAATGTATAAACAAAATACATAAAAAGTTGGTTGATAAATAGTACTTTATTATTTTCATAAATTTTTAGGATTTAAATTAACATTATTTCAATTATTTTAATATAATTTATTTAAAAGTTAAGCAAATATTTCATATTATTTATTAAATTTAAAATAAAAATAAATTACCTGGTTGATTCAATTTACTTGTTTATTGTATCATGTCATAATATCACATAAGATCTATTAAACATATGACTTGTAAAAAAAACAAAAACAAAAATACCTAATCAATTAAATCAATTTTTATGAAAATACTATATAATAGAGTCACAAGCTTTCCTATTTTAGATCAAAACAAATTTTAAAAAATAAATCAAGCTAAATTTGATTAAATAAAGAATAAAAATTATCAATGTTTAATAGGAAATAAAACCACATGATTTTTTTAAATTATTAGCCCTAAAAACTAATAACTAAGAAAAAACTGAACAAGTGTAGCCCTAAAAACCTCGTCATTCAACTCATTTAATTATTAGTCGCCAAAATCAAAGTGTAGGTCTAAAAATCTGGTCATTCAACGAATTTAATTAGTGCAGCAACCAATATTAATGTTTAGAAGATTTTTTATAATAAATAAAATAGAGGTTAAATTACACTTTTGATTTTCACAGTGGTGTAACAGGTCATTCAATTGAAGACTACAAGATTTTGAAGGAAAAAGTTCAAGATCTGATTGATAAGAAAGTACTCACTTTTACAGACGTCCTTCAAGTGGTTGCCAATCTCTTTCCATGAGCAGTGCCAAGACACAAGGTACTCTCCTAAAGCCAGTTATCAGACGGAAAAGCTCATCCTTACTGCTGATAGTCACTAGGCCCTTTTATTATGTTGCAATTTTCTTGTTTGTAATTTGTTAGTTTGCATTTGAACTTTATTATCTTTAATCGTAATTTTAATAAAATGAGCAATGCATCTTTTGAATTAATCATATCATGTTTTCTCGATTTTATTTCTTTGCTATCACTCAAAATCACAAAAAAAAATACTTCTTCCACCTCACTTTCTTTCTGTTTGAGCAAACATTGGAGGGAGGATGATGATAAACAAAAACCCAATTTGCAACAGTATGCTTTCAATTAAAACTTTGTTGATGATGTACAGGCATTGCTTTAAATCCCCAAACAGTGGAGATATAAGGAAGATAATTGCTCGTTAACCCCTTCGAGTCTAAAAGTAGGAGTTTCTTTCTGCATATAGTTAAAACCCTAAATCTTAACCCGGGGCATGGTAGAAGTTCAGTTAAAGCAATCGACGCATTCGATTTCCAAAAGAATCATGCCATCATGGATCATTCCAGATACCTTCACAAAGGTTTAACCATATCCACTTATCGTACACAATGTTGAAGAAGTGCTGAATTCAAAGCTTACAACGAATGTTCCTCAAAGAACAATCATCAAATCGTCACATCAAACAAATAATTGTCACACAAGTTGTTCAAACATAAAAGTGATGATTCAAAGAAAAAGAATACAAAAAATAAAGATCACCAAGGATCTCAACAAATCAAAGCAAGAACAAGCTTGTGTGACTTCCAAAGAAGAATATGTGATTGCCACCTCAAAGAGCATTGGTTCTCAAGCCATCACGTCGTCATATGCAATTCCTCTTGAAATTTGAATCAATCAATTAACTGAATATAGGAATTGGATAACATCACGAAGAATGGGTTGGGTATAAATCAAAATTTGAGCCTTATATCCTTTGTTTCATAAACCGTGAACCAGACCACATTACAACATTTAAAATACCTAATTGAAACAAGGTTTCTTTTGAAAGCATACTACAGTAAAATTGCATTAACCTAACTGCTTAGTGTTTGCTAAATTCATTGGTCATTAACCTAACTGCTCAGTGTTTGCTAAATTCATTGGTGCTGATACCACGTTATCACACTGCTTTTTCACATCTTGAATTTTAAATTTCCATTCCATCCTCATCAGGATTTTATCCATTTGTTTACCGCAATTTCATTTCAATAAATGATTTAATTTCAAAAGTTTGCATAATCATCTCTTTTAAAATTATCATTGTAAGAAAACAATTTCATTTACAAGTTTATCACTTCACATCAAGAGGATTTCAGCAGTTGAAGAACTCCATCATCTTCAAGATATCCCATCAGGGGCAAGCTATCTCTTCAAGAGCTGATCACAATCAGAGGCATTAAATTTTCAGACTTCCAAACATTGGGGCATATCATCTTCAAAGATCAATAATCCCTGTTGATCCAAACATCTTCGTGAACTCGTCATTCTGGGGCACTCAGAGCCAAGACCTCTCCATTTTCAAAGATGCTCACAAGCATATCAGTTCACAAATCATCAGCAATTTCTGATCTTACAAGAAGTGTCGGGAAGTCATGCTTGCAATATCATGCCAAAGGACCACCTTTAGAATTCTTTCTCATTTCAATTACATGTGACCATCAATTAGGGCACTCATCCAAACATTCAAATCAAATTTCTCAATCGTACACACATGTATTCATTAATCATGCATTAAACCACATATGCCATTCACGGGGCATCCACTCATTACATAAACATTCAAAAAGCTTAAAACCTTGCTCGACATTTTCCACTAAAAACCAAGCTCTATCATACAAAAATTTAATTCCTTTTGGACACGTCCGAAAAACCATACCATGCATTGATCACTCATCATATGCATCATTTCACATGTGTCAATCCATTGATTGAAGTTGTCATTATGTCACCCTTTGGTTAATCACCAGTTGAATTTTATCATTATTTCCTTCTCACTTCGAATCAACCCACTAGTTGAGGATAACCTTTCACTTCTTGTCAACCCACTGGTTGAAGTTAATCATTTATTGTCCAGTGAATTCAGAGCAACCCACTGGTTGAGAATAGTTTTCTAGTTCACCTTCATCAACCCATTGGTCGATGTTGGCTTTCTTTCTTACTTTTCGAACTCAATCCACTGGTTGAGATGTCATGTCGACTTTCAGTAACCCACATGTTGATGTTAAGTTCTTATTGTCTGCTTTCATTGACCCACGTGTTGATGATAGTTTGTTTGGAATCACTCCTCTGGTTGATGACAATTTGTCGTTCACCTTCATTAGTCTATTGATTAATGTTGGTATTATTTCCTATTTTTCGAACTCAATCCATTGGTTGAGGACTTTGTGTTTACTTTCATTAACCCACACGTTGATGTTAGTTTTTGTTGTTTACTTTCATTAATCCTCATATTAATGTTAGTTCGTTGTTCACCTTCGTTAATCCACTGGTTAATGTTGGCTTTATTTCTTGTTTTTTCAAACTCGATCCATTGGTTGAGAATGATGTATAGACTATCATTAACCCACGTATTGATGTTAGCTCTTGTTGTTTACTTTCATTAACCCACACGTTGATGATAGCTCTTTCGCAATTCACCTTATTTAATCCCCGCAGAGTTCATTTTCAGTTTTCATTTCTGCAGTAGTAGAATCCATACATTCATTTCATCGCATTACATTTGCATCGGGGACGAAATTTAGGTCTTGTTCGTATTTAATTACTTTCAGCCATTGATCTGATATCAAGCTAAAAGATAATTAAATAGGGGTAGCTGTCACACCCTAAATTTCACCCTGAGTTTTTAGCCGCATTAGCACATCATATTTTTTTCATCTGGACATCACTATTCATCTGCATATACTTCCATTAGGTCATCGACATTAAACAATCATCCATTCATCGCATCTGCATCATTAGCCGTATTTAAGTTGACCAAAAGTCAATTTAAATCGACATTTACATTGTTTTATAGTTGTAAAATACTCGTTATTTTACTTCATGCATTTTTATCTCTCTACCTGTTTCTTGCATCGTGTTAAGTTGATTATATGTCAATGATATTGATATTTCGGTTTATAAACAGACTGTTTAAAGCGATTTGACACTGTGCGGAAAATTAGGGGGGAAATATTTCAAGTTTTCGTCTTTAACTCACTGTTTTATGAATTTACGTGTCGCGTAAATCATGAAAATGTGTTTTCTCTAATTTTCTGATACATTTTTTAGTCTCGTTTTTAACCGTAAGTATTTTACAATCGGGTATTCTTTTTTATCATTTTATTTTAATTTTTAATTATTTTGATAATTTTTATTTAATCTTTGAGACCCGTAATTTTTTTTTAATATGTTCATTTATTTTTTTTAATGTGCTCATTTATTTTTTTATTATCATTTATTTTCTATCTCTGTCTCAACGTTTCACGCCTCCTTTATCACCTCACCTCGTCTCCTCCATTCTCACAGTTCCGGTCATCTCATCACCACATCATAAACAACCATCTCTACCTCTCAATACTACTCCCTGCTACCTCTCTTCTCACACTCATAATCCCCAACCGTAACACAAAGCCATCACCAACGCAGACCCCATCTTCAACTATACTACAAACACCCAATTTTATTTTTTTTCTTTTCTAACTCTTTTTTTATTTAATTTTTTGTTTAGTTAATTCATGATTTCAGTTAAATAGTTAATTAAGATAATACTCTTTAGTTTTAATTTTTTCTTAATATAAAATTAAAAGAAAAAAATTTAGATATATATTTAGGTTTTTGTGTTCTCTTTAAGGTTTTAGAATTAACTTTTTAAGTTAAATTATCTCTATTTCATTAGTCTATTTTAGGACTTTATTAATTTATTGTTGTGATCCCCATTTGTAAATATTGTATCTCATCCCCATGAGATGTAATAGTTTAGGTAATTATTTTATTACTTTATTATTTAATTATTCATCACATGTGCACAAACAAAAATATTTCAAACTAATACTCGATTGCGAGTCATTTTTTAACCTTGAGTTGACAAAGCTTTGAAGCGTCACAATGACAACACAATAGTGCACACACCACACTTGCTCTTGGGCTTATAATGGGGCTTTTAGTTGATTAGTTAAACATTATTTAATTATCTAATTAGGTTATTTAAAATTGATTAGTCCATCTGATTAATTTTATTAAACTAATTACTTGATTAAATTTCGTTTAATTAGTCGATTAAATTTATTTCGTGCATGCACCTACACAATATCAATTGTCCTATCATTTGTGCTAGCCACCTTATATGGGCTTTTATCAATTTATTTGTTATACTTCCATGAAAGTTCACAATTATTCGCTTCATTTTCATTCTCGCGTTTTGGTCCACATACCAAATATTCAATAAGGGCCTCATGGTAGGGAGTAGACGCTTGTCTGTTCTCTCAAGATTAACCAAGCTTTCTTGGTTAATCATAGCCCAAATCTCCTCTCATTGTATATTCACCACTTTCATAATCATATTTTCAAACCTCGATCCAACATCGAGTGACTTTTCAAAAACCTTTTCACAATAAACTCCAAGTCTTTAAATCGTTGGAGGTTATGCCAATTGTTTAAAAAACTTGTGCCAATTGAATTCTGAGTCTTTAAATCGTTGGACACTAGACCAATTGTTTAAAGACTCTTAATAACGTGAACTTTGTTTCACTTCACTTTTCATGAGAAAATCTTTTGGGATGATAAACGACTAGTTGAGCATTAGCTCCTCTGGTTTCTAGTATTTGAATTGTAAGACGTTAGTCCTATTGTTCGGTATTTTTCATCCACATTAAAATCAATTTAACTCATCAAACCTTGCCCACGTGCAAGTCTTTTTTCAAACTCACATCGCTCACACGCGATCTTCTTTCGCTCACACGTGAATTGCACTAGTGATGTCTTATCGTCCACGTACAATTAAGCTCCTATTTTCATAAATAAAACCAACCAACCAACATATGTTCTCGCAACCAAGAACTACGTAAGCTCTGACTTTTCCATCGCACTTGGGGAATACGTAGGCACGAGATTCTAACATCTTGGCGAGCACACTTTCAAAAAAATTAAAACATGTCTCCTTTCTTTTATCTTTTCGCACATAGTAATTAGAAGATAGCAAATTAACACACTAAACATACAAACACTTAGAACTAAATGAGTCTCATCGAGTATGATGGATGTGAGGGGTGTTAATACCTTCACCTTGCATAACCGACTCCCAAACCTGCATCTCTTGATCTCGAAGACCATTTCATTTCACGTTTTCATTTCTTGGGTTTTATCTACATTTTTTCTTTCCTCTCTAGGAATAAATAAAGTTAGATGGCGACTTCATTGCTTTGTAATCGAATTAGTGAAATTTTTTCGATTAGCGTCAACACATACATTGATAATAATATTACAATGGACAAACTTAATCTAAAGCACAAAGGTAATTCAAATCCCAAGAAATTATCTCTAACAAATACTCCCTCCGTATCTTTATAATTGTCACTTTTGAATAAAAAAATTAATTTTTTTAATTGTCACTTTTAAATTTCAAGATAGTAATGATTATTATTTAGTCAAAATTATCTCTACTTTTTACTATGGAAAGAGAAAAAATAAATTAAAATAACAAAAATTTAAGGGTATTATAGATATGATGAATTATTGTCTAAAAGTAACAACAAATATTATATTTATTGATATGTGTAAAAACTCAAAAAGTAACAATTATCAAAGAATGGAGGGAGTAGCAAATTAGTTGCTAATAAGTCGGGTAGGGATTGGCTACCTTTCAATTTACATGCCTTTGTAACTTTGAGTCCACATCTCTCTTAAATAATCTTTTTCTCTCATTAAATTAATTATTTAACATCTATTATACACTAAAGGCATGGAAATGTAGCAATAGTAAAGTCAGCTGCCTAATAAGTCTAGAACTGCGAGCTTGATAAGATATAAAGATTACACATGAAAAGATGTATTGAGAAGCATCATCGCCAATTAATTCATTAAAAAGTGACTCTTAATGCCTTTTATAATGCTTCCTTAGCTTCAAGCCCTCAAATATCTCTGGCTATTTCATCACATTCTTGGTGGTTGTTCAACATCATTATGGAAAAATAACATGGTTCACTTGTCTGTTTCTCGTCTGGTTTTCAAAGGTATGTGTTGATGGTGTGCTTATCATACCTTACCTCAACACCTCGAACTCAAGAATACCTCTATATTATTTAGTAGGAATGACATTAACGTAAATTCAAGAATACCTCTATATTATTTAGTAGGAATGACATTAACGTAAAATTCATAGATCATATCAATGTTGTATTGTGACTCGGGTTGTGCTATTGTTCCATAACTACAATCATCGATCAACATGATTAAACTATCACATTTTTCATGTGTGTTCAGTTTCATTCTTCTTTCAACCAAGATCTACATGTTTTGAATTGTTGGAAACTTGGCAGCATAAAAGTTACTTTAAAATTGGAATGTCACAATTGAAGAACTAGACCTTATTTATGTATGTGTTGGGGATGTGGACTTCCTTTTGCAACTTTTGCTTTGGTTTCATATAAAATCACAATTCGAAAACTTAGACAAATGAGTTTTATGCAATTGATATTCAATTCATTGTCTTTTTAACTAATATGTTCTAGTTGAGTTAATTAAATGTAAATCGTTAGTCTTGGGTTCAATCTTTGGTGTCATCATTTATTTATATTTACATATTAATATAAACAAGTTGTTGATATCTATAAATCAACAATTTTAAAAATGTCTTTTCAATTTCTTATTTACACAATATTGATTCATTCACATGTTTCATCCGTGCACAATTTTTTTTAGGAAAGGTCAAAATTCATTAATAGAAACAAAAGGCATGAGTCATGCTTATACAAAGTTGAAAATTGCCACAATCAAATAGAACAAACCAAAGCTAACATCGGCAGAAAAACACACACCATAAAACTCAAAATAACTAACCAAACACTCCAATACCCCACCAACAATCAACCTAAAACAAATACAAAAGCTACAATAAAACAACTAAAACACAGTAAAAAAATATAGAATATCTAACCACCGCCCATCAATCCTCGCTGCACAGAAAACCCGGAGGATCAACGAAGGCAACAAAACCCTGACACAAGGAGGCTTAACAACTTCAACATGATTGAATGTGTTGTAACACACATTGTGGCCCATAAATACAAAATAATATAACATATCCAATCATATGAAAATAACCTGTAAAGCCCCTCATAGAATGACCAAACGAGTATCAATATCGAATTAACTCTCTATGACACCAAAGCATTGTTAGACGATGGCAACGTATTTAGATGGGGAGTGAATATATACCTAAGTTAAAAAACTTAGAAAAATTCTGGTTACCAAAATTATTTATTAAAGTATTTGAGAGGAAGAGTTTTTGAAATAAGTCGTCTTGTACGAACATTTATTCGAAGCTCGGATATACAAATTAAAAACAAATAGAATATGGATTGAAATTGACAAAATGAATTAACCTTGAATCAATTTACAGCTTATTGAACATTTATTTCATGATACTGGTAAGTTTATTTCCAATGGCAATTAATCAAAAGAACGAGCCAAATCGATTTGTCGAACACTTGGGGTGCAATTGAATTTTTCAGAATTTTTTCTTAAGTTGTGTTGATACAAAAAGCACTTATAATCAAAAGTGATTATAAGCAATATAAACACTTAAATAAAATATATAAAAAACAATTAGGAAAGTTTCTTACGAATCATGCAATGAAAAACTGTGTCGAAACTCATTTTTCATGACTTGGATGAATTTTCAAATAATTTTTAATAGTTCCTAAGAACTCTAATGCAAGGCAGTGACACACATAATGATATCTTTAAACATAGTGAAATGCTAGCTTCCTGGGTTTTGACATCATGCAAAATATCGTGACGAAGAAGTTGTACTCAGAGCATGATCTAGGATTCAACCACTACAGAGTTGTATTATGCTTTATAGTATTTGATTTAAGTTTTAGTCGACTCCATAGATAAATTTTCACATGCTTTATTAAATTACCAACCACAATAGTTTTTTTTTGGAATAGTTTTGTTCCTTGCTTTCCAAATACGCCACACTCACACAAACCAAATCACTTTAACCTGTTTTGAGACCTTTCTGCCTCCATGTAACAGTTCTCCAAATTGGTCTACATGCAATAGGTTATCATTGTCCTGAGCTGAAGAGATATTTAACCAATGGTAAACAACATTCCAGATACCTGCAAAAACATGACACTCAATAAATAAATGAGATACTGACTCTTCATTTCTACAATCTTCGATACATTGGGTGGATACTTGTACTAAGACTCATCTTCTAAAATGATTATCTCTTGTAGCTAACTATTTTAAAAGATTCTCTAAGTTAATCAAGATAGTTTTGACGAAATTACTTTGTGTCATGCCTTATACCACACAGAATTAGAGGAATTAATAATAGACAAAAGAACCAAATATGTTTCTCAAATAGAATATGAGTTTGAAACATACCACTCTCTTATATTAAGATAATAAATAGTGTTCCACAAATAAGAGCTACCTTTAACTCTAACTCTACTTAAATCAATTTTCATCCCATATATTGATGAATGACCTATACCACAACCCATTCCTTTCATTAATTCTCATCCCTATTTTTCCAATGATACAAAATTAAAGACCTTCAAATTTATAATTCGCAATCCCCCTCTTCGACATGCCTAAGCATCTTATCCCAATGATCCCGCTTTATTATTTTCTCATTCTCACTCCTTCCCCAAAAAAATTGTTTAAATGTTGGTTTGAATTTTGAAATGATACTTGTCGGGGCCTTTAAAATGGAGAGGAAGTAAATTGGAAAAACTTGCAAAAATTGATTTTAGGCAAAATATCATTTTTGATCCCTTAAGTTTACCTCGAGGTCCATTATGGTCCCTTATCTTTAAAAAGTTCCAAAGTGGTCCTCTGATTGTTCAAAAAGGTCCATGTTAATCATTTCCATCCATTTTTTACTAACGACGTCAACTTTTACTTGGGTGACATCTGATGTGGCGTTGATGTGGTACGTGTGGCGTGTGTTCATCAAAATTAATATATAAATTCAAGAATTTTGCATTTAAGCTGTATTCAAACTCGGGAAACCTTGCATACTTAATAAACAACTTACCATTTCATCACTTTGCAATTGATGTTTATCTTTTCATTCAAATTTATTATCAAAAACAAATGCAACACATTATAGTATCTTCATTCAAGTTCCTCGTAAATCTGGGTTTCTTCAAACATATCTTTTTCTGGGTTTCTTCTTCCTATAATAAAGTATATATTTTCAACAAAGTATTAATTTCAGTATGTCACTATTTCAATTTTCCATTTCAGTTGAGTATGTTAATTTCTGGAAAACTTAATTTATGGCTACTAACCAACGAAAATTCCTTGTAATTTTCATCTCTCAAATTCACTTTGGCCTCTTCACCATTTTTTTGTATGTAGTTGTCATGACATTTAACAAAAGGAGAAACAATAACATACATCGATTCAGCTCATCCCTCTTTTAACCCTAAAGCCTCAAATTTAGATTTCAACAAACAAATCAAAGACAATAAAGCCCCAAATTCAGTTTTAAAAAACGAAATCGATTCCATTTCAGATTTTCTATTTTGCTGTCCTTCAATTTTCAATTGCTGTTTTTCGATTATCATTTTTGTTTGTGATTTCAGATTTGATAATAATAATGATGATTTCTCCATTGAAGAAAGTCATGAACTTTGAAGAAATCCAGGAAAAATAGATAATTATTATACATTTAATTAGTAAACTTAACCACGAAAGTAAAATTGGCTCAGTGGTAAACTAATTTCTAAGTGACCAGAATATACATGGTTTGAGTCCAAGTTCAAGGCAAAAAAAATTGAGTTTTTGTTGAATTTTATATCAAATTCTACATCACATGTCAGCATGCAAAAGTTGTCGTTTGAGAAAATTGGACGGAAAAGACTAACGTGAACCTTTTAGAATAATTAAAGGACCAGTTTAAAAAAAAATTTAAGATAAAAGACCAGATCCGCTCGACCAGACATTTACTCTTTCATCTTGACAACTTTAATCTCACATTAGGTGCCAAGTTTCAAATTTATTTAAATTTGTGCCAATTGGTGAGCTGATTGTTTCCTAACTTACGATGTAATACATTTATGTTTCATCAAACCATCTTTGAGATGTGGTAAACCCCAAATCCATGAACAATTAACATTAAGTAGATCGAAATCATTTTTGCCATTATGAAAAATGAGTGCACACAAAATTAGCATATGACAAGTTTTCATGGCATTTGATCGATCTTTAAAATTCACACACACATTTTTCTATATTGCATAATTAATATATTGCATAACTAAACATATAGTATAACAACTTTCCTTATCATCATCATCATTCATCTCAATGTAAATATATGTTGAATTATGGTATAAAATTTATGCCGGATTTCCTATTTAAAATGTGCCAACAATATAAATTTATCAAATTTCAATATAAAATTTATATACTAAAACTACACCAATTTTTCGAAGAAAAAAAATTATCTACAATTAACCGTTTTGGGGAATTGAATGCCAGTTACATGTTTCATATGTGTCACTAACGTATTGGCATTTGATAGGAAAACTTTTTATTTCAAAATAATAAATTAACTTGTACCACTTGCTAAGTGTCAGAAACATAATAAGAGTAAAGTAAAGCATAACTGCATAAGGATGTAATTAATGATGGAAGTGCTTAGTGTAAAGCTTGCCAACATTCAATGGGTCATTTATTAAATATTTTGAGAGTTAACAACAAGTCGTTGTAGTATAGTGGTAAGTATTCCCGCCTGTCACGCGGGTGACCCGGGTTCGATCCCCGGCAACGGCGAAAATTTTTGTTTTATTTTTTCTCTCTTTAAATCTTCTTCTTCGTGCTAATAACTGAACAAAATAAGCATTAATTTTTCTTCCTTAGCGGGAGAACGAAGCTTCGAATCAATTTTTCCACTTCAATGGCCACTCTTCCTGCTTCCCCTTCACCCCCTTGGCCTAACCCTAACCCTAATTTCCATCCTGATCAATCTCAAACCCTCGACTTCGATTCCCTAATGTCCCCCCAATCTCACCACGCTTCCACCGATTCACCGGAATCTCCTCCCACCTCACCGCCGTCGCTTCTTCATCTCTCTTTCAACCAGGACCACGCCTGCTTCGCCGCCGCCACTGATAACGGCTTCCGCATATACAATTGCGACCCTTTCCGCGAGCTTTTCCGCCGCGAGTTCGGCGGCGGAGGAATCGGCCATGTTGAGATGCTTTTCCGATGTAATATATTAGCACTTGTCGGCGGTGGGTCGCACCCTCAGTACCCTCCCACCAAAGTCATGATCTGGGATGATCATCAAGGGACGTGCATCGGGGAGCTCTCGTTTCGGTCTCCGGTTAGCGGTGTTCGGCTGCGGCGGGATCGGATAATTGTTGTCGTGGAGCAGAAGATATTTGTGTATAATTTTGCTGACTTGAAGCTTTTGCATCAGATTGAAACCATTGCGAACCCTAAGGGGCTTTGTGAAGTTTCGCACTTGAATGATGCTCTTGTTCTCGCTTGCCCTGGTTTGCATAAGGGTCAGATTCGGATTGAGCATTTTTCGCAGAAGAGGACTAAGTTTATTTCTGCTCATGATTCCAGAATTGCTTGCTTCGCTCTCACGCTTGATGGACAGTTTGTAGCCACTGCAAGCACCAAGGGTACCCTGATTCGGATTTATGATGCTGAGCTCGGCACGCTACTTCAGGAAGTATGTTCTGTGATTTTGTTGTTGTTGATTAATCATGTTTCTTTAATTGGATTAGATACATTTAAGGTTTAATGTCTATGTTTGTTAGTTTATTAATGTTCTATGCTTTGAAGATTTGAATTTGATATGCGGGCTGTTGAGATTTGAGACATTTTGGTTGTTTTGTATAAGTTTATTGGATGTTGATTTTAGGTAAGAAGAGGTGCAAATGCGGCAGAGATATTTAGTTTGGCGTTTTCTTCCACTGCTCAGTGGTTAGCGGTTTCCAGTGACAAGGGAACTGTCCATGTTTTTGGGCTTAAGGTTAATCCCAATGTCCCTGAGAATGAAAACTCACACGGGTCCTCAAGTTCAGACACCGCCATTGCTCCATCTAGCTCGTCTCGCTCCTTCATTAAATTTAAAGGTAAATTTTCTTGCTGTTTATCAACTTGAGTATTTCTTTCTATGTGGTAATGTAGAATATGTAGGAGATATTGATCATGTTTTAGTTTTATGATCTGTTGTTCTTGTTGCTCGAATGTGACTATGCACTTACAGGAGTGTTGCCCAAGTATTTCAATTCAGAGTGGTCAGTTGCTCGGTTTCACTTACACGAGGGCACTCAGTACACAGTTGCATTTGGTGTCGAAAAGAATACAGTCATAATTCTTGGCATGGATGGAAGGTATGATATGAGGAAGTGACAAATAATATATCTTGTCTATAAGTTTTAGATGATAGATATTCTTTTAATCTATAGTTGATAATGTCATTCCTTTCAAGTAGTATTACTGAGTTGAGGATTTGAAGAAAGACCGTGATATTTGTTATGTTTGCTGCTATTGTGTCATACTTTCTAATTTTAAGATTAATGTGATATGGAAAATGTTGATCAGAAAAGTTCCCAAAAAAGGTGAACTTTATGTTGTATTGATGTTAATGATTTGCAATTGGTTACTCTGCAGCTTCTATAAATGCCAATTCGATCCAGTGCAAGGAGGTGAAATGACCCAGCTTGAATTTCATAACATTTTAATGTCAGAAACAGCCTTGTGATATGAAATGAAATCCTGTAGTGTTTGACGCTTATCTTTTAGTCAGGGTTGTTCTACAGGAATTCTCACCTTGGAATAATAGTAAAAATAGATGAGGAGTGTAATTAGTAATAGATGGGAGGCTGAAGTAACGCACCTTATTGTAAACTCTGGTTTGACCTTGTTATTGTAAACTCTGGTTTGACCTTGTTGCTTCAGTTGTAATATTGTAATTATATACACTAATTTTTATATTGAAAGCTGTGGTATAGCATGCACTCACTTTTCCTTACAGCTTGTCATTCCTTTCAATCAGTAACAGTTTTTTTTATCGTTATTATCAAACACGGGCTCAATGGTCCTGCAACTCAGAGTCCTTTCTTTTTCAAATAGATACAAAAAATTTAGGAAAAAATACTTATAGTTATAGATGCATCAATTATATTTATGGTGCGTAGTTCATGGTAGGTTCGGAGAGAAAACTGTACTTAACCAAACCAAACTATCACGAACAGTTTAAAAAAAAAAAAAATTAACTTTTAAGAGTTTGTTGTGAAACAAGTACCAAACCAAACTATCACAAATAGTTAAAAAAAAAAAAACTTAACTGAGCTTTTAAGAGTTTGTTCTGAAACAAACTGATATGACATAACAGTTTAGTGAACCGGATCAATATTATTGCCCTGAACCGACCAAAACTAGAAAATTACCTATGTTGACAATGGAAAAGTTGAAGGCTCTAGCAGGACGAAAAACCCTTGTTTTTCAAGTCACAGTTTTGGTTCTTGAACTCAACGAAATGGCTTTGGTTCATTTCGGTTGACAGTTCAGTTAAGCGGTATTTTTGAACAATCATAGCTGTAAGATATTGCCACCAATTTAGTTAACTCAATTCCTTAACTTGCTAAACAATATGCTACAATAGATCATTTTTAACGCCCTGCAATTCAGTTCAGGTTCTGTTTGTTTATTCCATTCATGTCGTTACTATGGAGCTGTTATACAACATTAAAGTTTCTTTTCCACAGGAAATTACCTTGTTATTTTATTACAGTATGCAACTAAAATTAGAAGCCATAATAACATAGGCATTGCCATATATATTAGAAGCCATAATAACATAGGCATTGCCATATATATTAGAAGCATATATAAATATCACAAACAAACAAATGCTGTCTAAGTCCTATAAAATGCTGTTTAATGAAAAAACTTTTTTCATGACAATTTAATTCCTCACTGTCTACTTATTATTATACACAATCATATGCTTTTACCCTGGATGCAACTCCTCAACATGGGGACGAATCAAAAGCATGATCTGCAATTGCACTTAACCATTTCATTACTTTTGCCCTTTGTTTCATCAAATATAAGAAGCATATTTACATTTACAGATTTCTCATAAGGTATTGTAATCAAAATAAAATTTGACAGAATGTATGCAACCATGAAAATATATCCAAGGTAGAGTGGGAAAACATGTAAAATATCCAAGCTCAAATTATACACAAGTCAAGCTGCAATGGTTGTCATCTGATCAAAGACACAGCAGTATATGTACTATCAGTTAAACTCTATATCATCTAGCATATGAAACCAGCATATTTTTGTCCATAACGACAAGAGTTGGATTCTTGAAGGTGTTTTTGTAAATAACATCTCAAAATGATTGCTCAACTGGTTGTTTTTGTAAACTAAAATAACCAGCTTAACAGGAACACTGACCCGCATACGAGTTTCTATCTCAGCGAACTGCTTCATCAATAAATACATATCGTAGCACAGCATCCCCGTAACAGAACTAACAGCTAATTCGGTGTTCCTTGAACACCAATTTTAGAAGGAAATTGAGTACCATACCAAGAGTTCACTCAGTGGCATGCCTATTGTGTTCAACCTCCACAGAACTACAGTGCAAGTCCTTGGTTAGTTCCCTACTCTTTCATCATTTCCCTTACTCTCTCCTTGGTCAGTTCTCTCCTCTTTCATCAAGTCCCGTCTCTGCATATAAATTCGACAGCTGAACATAATAAGCACTGCTAGGGGGCTCCAGCTCAACTGGTTTCCTAGCTGCAAACTCGCTGAATTCAAAGTCACCCTGAGATTTGTAACAAATGATCCCCACATAACTTTTTTCGGCTCAAAAGGCATGCATGCATCTAATTATCTCAAAAACCTCTTGCAAAGAGATCAAACATAAAAGCAAAGTGTTTGACATTAGGACAAAATATATACTTTTCATCAACCTACAAATTAAAGATCAACTTTAGAGGGAGAGACAAGCATTCCATCTCAGCTTATAAGTTTCATGAAAATGCTAGAAGACTGAGTTACAGTGCCAAGACTTCACTGGCAGGCCTTTGGTGTTCAACCTCCACAGAACTACAACCCAAGTCCTTAGTCAGTTCTCTCTCTTTAACCATTCCCCTTACTCTCTCAACATCGCTCCATCTTCCCGCCTCTGCATACAGATTCGACAGCTGAACATAATAGGCAGTGTTATCCGGCTCCATCTCAACTAGTTTCCAAGCTACAAACTCGCTGAATTCAAAGTTCCCCTGAGATTTTGAACCAATCAACAACGACCCCCACATAGCTTTTGTCGGTTCAAAAGGCATACATCTCATGATCTCAAAAGCCTCTTGCAACCGACCCGCACGAGCCAAGAGATCAACCATACAAGCATAATGCTTAACATTAGGACAAAATCCATACTTTCCACCAACCAACATACTAAATATCAATCGACCCTTATCCACCAAACCCGAATGACTACACGCCGAAAGAATCGCAACCAAAGTCACTTCATCAGCTCTAACTCCATCAAACTCCATCCTATTAAACCACAAAATCGCCTCCTCACCACTCTTAGCCAAAGCCAGCCCTTTAATAACAGCATTCCAAGTAAACACATTCTTTTCCTTCATACAACCAAAAACCCTCAACCCATCTTCCACTCTCCCACATTTCACATACATATCAACCATCGCCGTCCCCAAAACCAAATCCAATTCCCACCCATTCCTCTTTATCATATCATGTATCCAAATCCCCATTTCAATAGCACCAGAGCTAGCACAAGCAGCCAAAGCATTCACCATCGTAACCCGATTCGGAACCACCCCCGCATACTGCATCTGCTCAAACACAAGCAACGCATCATCAAACCTCCCACTAAACCTATAACCCATAATCAAAACAGTCCAAGACACAACATCTCTGTGCGGCATTTCATCAAACAGCTGTCGACAAAGTTCAACATAGCCACACGACGCATACACATCAAGAAGCGAGTTACCAACATACACATCGTTACCATAACCAAGTTTCACAACATGGGTGTACACACATTGTGATTGAACGAAACTACGCGAGTCGGAAAGTGACTTGAAGAGGAAAGGGAAGGTGAAATTGTTGGGGAGGATTGAGTTTTTGTGCATGTGGGAGTATAGGGAAAGAGGGGTGTTGGGGATGTGGGAATGGGCGAAAGCTCTGATGAGAGAGTTGAAGATGAAAAGATGGGGTTTTGGAACAAGGAGAGTGAAGAGAGGGAGAATTGAGATGAGAAGATTGTGAGATTGTGATGCGGTGATGAAGTTGGAAGCGATTGTGGTGTTTGATTGAAGGTTGTGAACTATGATTTGGGCTTGGATTTGTTTAACGTGAGTTTGGGAATGGCAAAAAGTTTTTAGCAGTGTTACCACTCTTTCTGCGAACACACTCATGTCATTCATTATACTCTTCTCTTCATTTTCTCTTCATTTCATATAACTGGCCAAGAAGAGAAAGTAAAAAAAGAGAAAAGAATGAGAAAGAGTTTGAAAAGTGAAAATTGCCACAGAAATAGAACATGTCTTTGGTTAATGGGACTGCATAGAAAATCACGGCAGAAAAATCACATTTTAATATATCTTTATTCTTGCAAAATATTGTTACGAATATAAAAAATATTGTTATTGTTACAAATATAAGAAAAATTTGTATGTAGACTCAATTATAAATCATTATTGTTACAAACAATTAATAAAAAAGAAATATAAAAAATACTTAATTTATTTAAGATTTAATTTTTTTATTAAATTGATATTATAGTATGGTTTGACTACGAAGGAGTAAGAGTATTATATTTTTAATTTTTAATTAATTAAAAAATATAATTAGTTGTTTACAAAACCAAGTGTTATGTTTGTGTATATTTAAGTTATTTTTGAAAAGAAAAAAAAAAGATGTGTTTAATTTATAAAATGACAACAATACCCTTTATATAATTTTATGTTATTTAAAATTTATTTTATATTTTAATTTAATTAGGTTAATTTTAAGAGATTAATTGTTATGCATTGTCAATGTAAATTTTTTTACTCAGTCACTATATCATAACCACCCATTAATGTTATTTAATAAATAATTAAAATAATAATAAAAAATAATTTATAATTTAATGGTCATGATTTATTGACGAGGTAAAACTTCTTTACTCAGGGTATTCCAATTAAATCCTAATTTCAAATAACTAAATTATATATATATATATATATATATATATATATATATATATATATATATATATATATATATATATATAATTTAATTTTAAAATTATAATACAACTCATTTAATTTAATATGTATTTTAATATTCAAAAAATATTTTTATTATTATATAAATATATAGATGTGTGATCATATAAATGAAAAAAAAATCAATGCTGTTTCGATCACACATTTTGAAAAATTTTAATTTTCCTACGTAAAATTTGAAAGAATGTAAATGGAAAATCCATCATCTATATTCCTTTCTTTCCATTTTGGAGAGAACTTGAAAAACTTGAGACCCACATGATTGTATTCTCTCTGCACTATTATATGTTACTCGAGATCGAAAAAATGTTACATCTCTTTTCTACTTCCCTCTATTATTTCTCTCGCTTCAACTTCTCTTATTTCAAACCGACCGTAAATAACTTTTTTATGGACGGGGCATAAAAAGTGTTAAAGTCAAGTATGAAATTATCTATGCCGACTCCAAGCTTAAGACTAAATGATCTACTATCTAGCCATTAAAGAAAGATATCACCATTACGCCAAAAATACCTTTTTCTATTTTGAAAATTACATGTCAAAAAGGATTAATTTGTCTATTCATAAAGTCACAAATTATTTTCACTTCTTAGCAACTCAAAACAACACACGTGTCCCTCACTTTTCATTATCATGCTCTCTATACAAACACACTTCACTAACATTTTATTCACTCCTTCCACAATCAAAAGACACGTGTGCCTCTATTTTTCAAATCTTTCCTCTTTCCTTTAGACGTTGCAACTTCTGACTCCTCTTCAGAAGTCTCAATTTCTGACTCCTCTCCAGAAGTCCCAACTTCTGACTCCTCTTCAGAAGTCCCAACTTCTGACTCCTCTTCAGAAGTCTCAACTTCTGACTCCTCTTCAGAAGCTGCAACTTCTGACTCCTCTTCAGAAGTCTCAACTTCTGACTCCTCTTCAGAAGTTGCAACTTCTGACTCTTCTCCAGAAGTCTCAACTTCTGACTCCTCTCCAGAAGTCTCAACTTCAGATTCCTCTTCAAATTTTAGTTAACATTATACTTATTTGAGACACAAAATTCAAATTTTTTTACTTTTCTCACGAGGCACTATCATTTTATTTTAATTAATATTTTTTTATTTGAGACACAAAATCTACTTTTTTTCAAATATTTAAATTAAATTTAAATGATTATTATTCATTTTATAATTAAATAACTCATTTCAAATGTACATGTATATTTAGATAAAATCTATATCATATTAAATAAATTTATAACGGGACACGACCTGTTAAATTCACGCAAAATTATTTTTGATAAATATTACTTTCAATATGCATTTGAATAAAAATTTACTATTCAAAATTATTTTAATCTATACAAATTCATGAATATCATTAATTTTTTATATAATGAATATCATTAATTTTTTATATAATTATATTTATCATTCAATATTATAAATATCAAAACAAATCTATCTATCTATCTACTCTACAATCAAACATTCACCCTATTTTTCATTGTTTTCAATTCATTACAATTCGTTCAACAACTTAACAGATATACCCGTGCGAGAACACGGGTCTGTTACTAGTTTAAGACTATCACCTAAGATTATTTTTTTTGGTAATATGGACGGTCTAGGCCAAAAAAATCATTATATTATCCTTCAATTTCTTCCAGATTGACACATTTGTTAATTTCTCTTATAAACATGACAAATCTTTATCTCTTCAAAATTAGTCATCATACTTTTGATTTGAAGAACCAAGTTACCAGCAACTATGTGCTTGTTGTCACCTCTCATGATGCTAGTAACTGCAATGCTAGAATCTGATTTTATTTTCACCTTCTTGAATCTAAGTTCTTCTGCAAGCCTTAACCCAATGAAAATACTCCAAAACACCGCCATCAACGGACTGCAAAACACAATACACTTGGAAAAGCCACATAGTGTTTACTGTGGAAAATGGTAAACAACCGCTTGTCCTCCCTGAGTCCTAGAACTAAGGGTTACTAGCGAGATCGACCAGTTGATCTCAAGACACGTGCTAAGGTTTCTGGTAAATTACACTACTTCTGTAAACGAAATTGACCTTGGTCCAGAAACGACTTCCAGAATCTAAGGGAAATAGTGCAATGGTTTTCCACACAAAAAGGATTTTGACTATTGGTGACTCGTGACCAACAGTGTATGTAATGTTTTGGTGAAATAAAGCTAGTGGTGACTCGTGACCAACAAGCAGATAAACAGAAGTAAAATGAAAAGCAATAAACACAGAGTTAAACATAAAATGATTGCATTGAAATAAAAGTATGGTTTTCACGTACATCAAAGCTTGCGTTACTCTTTTTTCCTTTAGCGCGGAATTGAGCAGAGTGTGAGCAAATAATTTGGGAGTACAAATGAACACACCTAATTCTAAACATTCTAACTTATTTATAGTAATTACAGAAATAACCGCTAAAGCTAATCAACGGATGAGATTTGACCCTTGGAAATAACTTCTGCCCACGTTTCACCATTCATTTAGAATTCATATCCCACGAACTTTTGAGGCAACTACCCACGATCTCTTTATTTGACTTTTTCCCGCTTCGTGTCTTCAAAAGAAACTGCCTTCAGATTCTGTCCGCTTCCTTGAGGCACAACAAAATTTCCTAAGTCCACTAGCGAACCACTTCGACAGCAACAGCACTTCGACTAGTGTCCTCGCTCGACTCAAATCTCTATCGTTCGACCATCACATAATGTGTCGACATGGTCTTGTTTTTTAACGCTGTTTTGCTCTGGTCGACATAGCTTGCCTTGAGCGATTCGACTATGACATGTCTTACGGATCTTGACTCGACTTTGTTAAAATGTCTCCAGAAGCTACCTCCTTCTAAGATTGGTCCTTAAGTTGTAGGTACCTTTGCCTCTGAACCATGCCCTTAGTTCACTTTACAAAATTTCAGCTAACACATAGCCAATAGCCATGGACATCTTGAGAATTCCTCCACACCCCGACACCCCTTTACAATCATGAGATCATCAACATTAAGCTTAACAAAAGAGCTCTTAGGAGGACACCATTTCAGAAGATGTTTTTCATGACTTCTATCCATAATCCTTTCATTAATCAAAGAATATGGAACCCAATGGGCCAATAGTTACACAAGTTCAGATCAGCCTAAATCGAACTCTACAAGACTAGAGATATCCATTATTTCCAATTCATTTTATATAAGTCATTGATAATACTTGCAGACACCTTGGATTCCCACATGGCTCACACGACTTTACAATCTCTAAGCATATGCAAAGCAGACTCACGAACAACACCACATACCGAGTAACCATCTATTTCAAATGCAGAAATACGCATCCGGTTCTTCGTAAGAAATCTATTGTGTTTCAGAAGCCAAATAAAACTCTTAACTCTCTCCGGCATATGCAATCTCCAGATAAGATTCCACTCCTTATTCTCCTTTGTATCGTTTTCTTGAGTGATGGCTTTATACATTTGCCCAACAAAAAAAAATACCTTCTTTATTAGTAGCCATAACAAGTTTTCCATCCCCACAACCTACTGGAGAAGGAAGAAAGGCAGCAATCTTCAACTTAATATCCTCATGGATCCAGTCCATCAAATTTCAATCCCACTCATCATTGTTATAAACCAAATCACTGAGTTTATAATCAGTTAACTCAACCAGGATATCTATATTAAAATATTCAAAATTCTTGCCTCTCTCTATCCAATTATAGTTCCAAGGTTGAATAATGTTACCTTCTCCAATATTCCAGAGACCTACATCCATCAGATCCGGGGACATTTTAACAATGGCCTTCTACAAGTTCGAGTCAGTTCTCTTCGCCTGCAACCTTCCACCATTATCCTCGACCTTATATCTTCGTCTCATAATATTACATCATAGCTCATCATCACCAATGATTAATTTAGCACCTAACTTCATAATACACACTTGATTCATAATGTTCAAGTCCCTTAAACCAAGAGCACCATCACCCTTTGCCTTGGTAACTATATCCCATCCAACCGTGTGATATATCTTTTTCGTATCAGAATCTCCCCATATGAAATCTCTATGAATTTTCTATATATCCTTGATGCACACCTTAGGAACAAGATTCTTCATTATTAGATACACAAGGATCGCTTCCATTAAACTTTTGGTTAATGTCACTCTACCCGCAAAGGACAAGTGTGTCTCCTTTCAACTAGTCAACTTTTCAGCAACTTGATCTATCACATAGTTAAAATCATTCTTCTTGATCGTTTTCCATGTAAGAGGAATGCCAATATATTTGTCAAAGCCATTCGTTTCAATGAATCTCGAGATATGCACCAACTTGGTTCTAGTACTTCTACCAACATCATTAGAAAACAAAATACTAGATTTGTCCTTGTTAATATTCTGTCCTGACATAAGACAAAAAGCCTCAAGAGTTTCTTTAACATACACCAGCCGATTCTCATTAAACTCCCCAAAAATGATAAGATCATCAGCAAACATAAGATGAGAAATATTAACTCCATGTCTTCCAACCTGAAAAGATTTCCACTTTTTCATGCTCACTACATGCTCAATCAAATGAAATAATTTATCCATGCATAGCACAAACAAGTTAGGCAAAATTGGATCACCTTGTCTGATCCCTCGTTGAGGACGAAAGTAATCATTCTTTCTACCATTCCAATTGATGTTAGTCTCCACACTTGTCACTCCATGCACATTGACATTTATAATCTCTTCTATAAAATCAAATAAGGGGTGAAATAAAATAATATTATGTTTCATTGTTTGAATTGGTAAAAAAATAATGATGAAACAGAGCAGAATATAATGAAATGCATTCTATCATATTTCATCCAATTTTTTGTTTTTTATTTCATCCAATTTGAGGTGTATGAAATAGAATGAGACATTTTAAATAAAATAAACAAATAATAAAATGAAATTTATATTTCACTCCGCTCATTTATATTTTATTTCGCTCGCTTTGTTATGTTCCATCAATTGGACCGTCTCCGAGATTAAAATTAAAACAAAATGTTTTTAAAATATCACTTTATAATTGTTATACCCCAAAAATTTTCCTCCTACCTCTCAAGACAATCCACAACTCCATACTCAAGGGTTCCACAAGGGTTGACCAGACAAGCCCTCTCCTAAGCAATCAATCTAAACCAGGGTTTTGTTCCTCTCAAGTCAAAATGGATTTCCAATTCTTCAAGTGGTCATCATACCTTATCATATGCTTCAAGGGATTACCATGTCAAGTTTCAAGCCTTACAAGTCAAAATTGTTCATCCAATTGCTCAGATGGTTGAAAATCAACTGTATTGGACAAAAAGTCAACTGTGGTCAACGTGGAGTCAAATTTAATAATTTTTTGGTCAACATCAGTATTTTGAAGTGATATTCATCATTTGATCAAGGGTTGATCATGATTCATCAAGAAAAGTCAAGATTTGATCAAAAGTCAAAGTTTCTAAATTAGGATTTTTGAACAAAAAGTCAACAAAACTTTGGCCAGACATAACTTTCACATACTTTATCAAAAAGTTTTCCACCAAAGATCATTTTAAAGAGAATTAAATTCTCTACAACTTCATGTATCCCAAGCTTGGGCTAGAAATGCTTCATTTGGAAGTTATGGATCAAAACGTTATAGGTCCTTTTTAAAAGTCAACAAAAGTCATCTTTTTGCAAAGAAGTGTTCATGAGCATGGAAACTTCAATGAAGATGAAACCAAAATGGTTGTTTATAAGACATCTTGAGCTTTCTAAAAAGTCCAAGAACACCCAAAAATGTTAAAAATTGAGCAAGATACAAGTTGTGCATTTTTGAGGAGGTGCATAAAGAGAAATACTTGAGAAAGCCAAATTTTTTCCAAATGGGCCTAACTTTTCTTGATTCAAACTTGTTCCTTATCTGAATTGGAATCTCCAAGCAAGGCCATGTTTTTTTATCTTTTATTTTTATTTATTTTGGATTTTTATTTATTTAAAACCAATTTAATTAAAATAAAAGATATAAAATCAAATACACAGAGAGTTGTTAACCCAGTTCGGTTCTAACTAACCTACGTATGGCAGATTTCAAGCCAAGGATAAAGTTCACTATTAGTAGTATTAATTCGGAGTTAAACCTTCCTTGTTTACACCTCTTCACTTAATCAAACTACCTAATGACCCCTTCTAACTAAGATACCACACTTAGATATGAGAATCCTCCGCTCACTCCCTCAATACCACAACCCGTGATACTAAAAATAACTAAACTGAAGACACTCTTCAAAGACACACAATCACACTTGCTTCAAAGCTTATGGTGATTGAAAACTTACAACTCAAAGAACTGTCATTCTCAAGTAGAAATACTCAATAGGCTCACAATTAACAATTAACAACCAACACAATGAACAACCAAAAATTAAAATCTAAACTCTCTAAAACTGGAACAGCCAAAATACAAAACAAGGTTTGCAGCCTTTAAATAGAGTAACATCAACTAGGGTTTCTTTACTCACAAGTCTTCAGTGCCTCCTATCTTTTCTCCATGAAAGCAGGATATTAAATCTCCAAGAATGTTGCTGAAGACGTTTCTCAAGCTTCCTTAATCAAAGCATACAAATAACAACAAACTGACTTCCTAAAAAATCTGCACTTTTGTCAGTTTCACATGTTAGGATATCTGTTGTGACATCTGCTACTTCAGTAAACTTCAAGATATTTTTGAGCATAATATTTTACCAAAATTATTGTCAACCAATAGAACCAACAACTATTGAAACTCAAGCAGTGGTCAATAAACCACCCCTCACCTCCCTTGTAAGGCATTGAAAATTCAGGATCAAAGGTTTTATTGCTTCCAAGATTGTGCCAAAACAGAATTCTAGAACGGAAGTGATGACCACTCAACATTGAAAATGTCGAAGTGATAATTTAAAAATCGTCTCCTCGACAATTGTAATTTAACAAAGTAGTTATGTGAGACGTTAAATAATAATAATAATAATAATAATAATTGGGGGGTTAATTTTATTCGAGGCCGAGGTTTCTGATGCAGAGAAAAATGCGAAGGATGTAGAGAAAGAAGTCTTCGACATCAAAGAAAGTGTTGAAGAATCTAGATAATATACGTGTTGAAGAAAAAGAAGTATAATAGAAAGGGAAATTATTTTTTATAAAGAAGAGCGCCATAAGGAGAATATGTGTTTTTGAAAAGTGAAAATTTGATGCTCCTAAAAGGTCAAGTTGTTTCAAGGAGTGTCATTATGTTTATTGTGAAAAGAGTTGTTGAATTGTTGTGTTGGAATTGTTGAATGATGCATAAGTCAAGAAGGGTGTGGTTGATATTGGTCCATTTTGCCATAGGCTTGTGAAAGAATTCATTGTAAACCTTCAAAAAGGTTTCAATGATGTAGGAATTGCCAAGTTTAGAAAAGTCATGTGAATGGACATTGTTTCGGATTCTCTATCCATTTTAAATGTGTACATGCTAAAATGGAAACTTACCACTACTGATTGTATCCCCTTTTATGAAGATAATAGCCCATGAAGTCACTGGTAAAATCCAAGATGATTGTTTGTCCAAGGGTCTACTCAGTGCGTCCAACTTGAGTGTAAAGTATGCCATCCTATATAAGATACAGGTTGCCATATGGTCACCTACAAATCACGGATTAGGTTTGCCTATATGTGTTAATATTCTTGAAGTTCCTCATATGTCTGGGGATGCTAGAAACGACATTCTTAATATTCTCATATAGGATTCAAAATCCTTATAAGAAATGATAACTACCTCAACCAACCGAAAAAAGTATGGTTGATGGTATGATCCAAATGATGAACCCCGAGGCTTTTATTGCATCCACTTTTCATGCAATTGGTCAAAATGTTGAGAAAGTTGTTGGAACATTGAGTGAAATGTAGATCAAGAAAGTAGTGAAGTCGATAAGGATGAGGAATATGAGACTGATTCCAGTGGTGGTGAATATCAATGATTTGCATCTTGTTGATGAATTTATTTTCCTTTTATTAAATCATCTTGTAAGCTATATGTATGGCAGACTATTGGTTTTATTCCTTTTTCCCCTGTGTTGGATTTTGTTCTTGGTGTTATTGCATATGATTGGTAATATTATATAAGCAACATTTGAAACAAGATGGTATACCAAATTGTAATATATTCTCTCTCTAAGTTATCAAGACACTTTAATATAAAGCAACATGTTAAGCATAATGCCCTATATTGTGTCATCCCATCTCGCTCAGGGTTGTTTTTTGTGCAATATTGGCTTTAGTAACTCTAGCACATGTTTGATTTATTTACTTTTCTATACAATAAGAGATATGATTAACTGTTGACGTCGTCGAAAAAATTTACTAATTCGATTACAAACAATGAAGTCGTCATCTAACTTTATTTATTCCTAATGAGTAAAGGAGAAATATAGATAAAACCCAAGAACTGGAATGAAATGGTCTTCGAGACTAAGACATGGAGGTTCGGGAGTCGATTATGCAAGGGGAAGGTATTAGCACCTCTCACATCCATCGTACTCGATGGGACCCATTTAGTTCTAAGTATGTTTGTGTGTTTAGCGTGTTAATTTGTTATCTTCTAATTACTATGCGAAAAGAGGAGACATGTTTTCATTTTTTGAAAGTGTGCTCGCCAAGATATTAGAATCTTGTGCCTACGTATTCCCTAAGTGCGATGAGAAAGTCAGAGCTTATGTAGTTCTCGGTTGAAAGAACTTTTGTTGGTTGGTTGATTTTATTTATAAAAATATAAGCTTAATCGTACGTGGACGATAGGACATCACTAGTGCAATTCGCGTGTGAGCGAAAGAAGATCGCGTGTGAGCGATGGAAGTCGCGTGTGAGCGATGGAAGTCGCGTGTGAGCGAAAGAAGATCGTGTGTGAGCGATGGAAGTCGCATGTGAGCGAAAGAAGTCGCGTGTGAGCAATGTTTGAAAAAATAAGTTGCACATGGGCAAAGTTTGATGAGTTTGAATTGATTTTAATGTGGGACGCAAGTATCAGACCATAAGTGTTCAATGACTAATGCTCAAAGTACTCGAATGGAGGGGAAAGAATCATCCTAATCATCTTTTTCATCCCAAAAGTTTTATTGAGAAAATAGTGAGGTGACGGGGTTCACTTATTAAGATTCAATTGAGGAAGCCAAATGTACGATCAAGGGTGGAAAAAGGACTGACGACCTTATACTTGGGAAGGAAGGGATAGAAGATTTTATTATGAAAATATTTTTGAGAAGAATCACTCGACGTTGGATTGAGGTTTGAACATTGTTTTATGAAAGGTATTGATGATGAGATTTAATTTGGGCTATGATTAACCAAGAAAGCTTTATTAATCTCGAGAGAATAAACAATATCTACTCCCTACCATGAGGCCCTTTGGATGAGAACTTGGTATATGGACCAAGGCGCGATAATGGAAGTGAGCAATTGCGAATAATTATATACAAGCGTGAAATAAAACGTAAATGAATTAAAAGCCCATACAAAGTGACTTGCACAAATGATAAGACAATTAACAATTGTGTAGGTGCATGCATGAAATAAATTTAATCAACTAATTAAACGAAATTTAATCAAGTAATTAGATTAAGAAAAATCAATTAGATAAACTAATCAATTTTAAATATCCCAATTAGATAAGCTAATCAATTTTAAATAGCCCAATTAGATAAGCTAATCAATTTTAAATAGCCCAATTAGATAATTAAATAAAGTTTAACTAATCAACTAAAACCTCATTGTAAGCCCAAAAGCAAGTGTGGTGTGTGCACCATGTGTGGCCATTGCGACGCTTCTAAGCTTGTCGACTCAATGTGAAAAATGACTCGCAATCGAGTATTAGTTTAAAATATATTTGATTTGTGAGAGTAATGAATAATTAAAATAAAGCAATAAAAATAATTACTAACTATTACAAATCATGGGGAATGAGAATACAACTTTACAAATGGGAATGAATTGAGTAATTACAAATCTATGTATAAGTAATAATTATAATTCAACAATTATATAAAATAAGATTAATTCTAAGAAAAACCTAACAATTAAAAATCTTTTTGTTGTTTTTAAAAATATATCTAGGTAAAAAGAAAATTAACCTACACTATATATTTATAATTATTATTATTTTTAACTTTGAAAAACTATATAAAATGAACTAATTAATTATATTAAAAAAAATTAAAACAAGATAAAAAGTCTGGAGGGGGTGTATTAAGCGAAGCGGGTGGTGTTTAATAGAATTAGACCGGTTTTATTTATGAATTAAAGGCCCATGTGGTATAATTGGCAAAGAAACCCTAATTATCTAAAGCATGCAACCGATGGGTACCTCTTTAGTTACTAAAGTCAGTGCAATTTAATTATTATTACTATTTTTTTCGAAAATTGAAAGTAAATAAAAATAATAATACTTGAGACTCGTGTAGTCGTGTTCTGCTTTTCTCAATCACCGCTCAAGACTTCCATCTCTTCTACTCTGCTATCACACAAGCATACAACAATAGAAAAAACCTAAACCCCCAAATCGGATCCCTCACCCCAAATATTACGATTGTAAGCAACGATCAAGGAAGAACGATATAGCAGAAAATACGAAAGAAATATTACACAGCTATGTTACTCTATCTTTACTTCGATCTCGCTCGCCTCCTTCTTTCTGGATTTCGGTGGGTTCGTTCCTCTGTCTGCCTTGTTTGTTGCTGCAAGCTATTGTTGAATGTTGTCTGAATGGTTACGAGGAAGAAGTTTAAGGATGGTGATTGTGAAGCGGTTGATGGAGTTTGGTTGTGAAGATGAAGGTATTGGTTCTGAGGTTTGTAAGGTAGTGAGTGGAGTATGGTTATGGTGGTTTGATGTTGAAGGTGAATATTAGTTATTGAGATGCTGGTAATATGAGTGATGTGAGTTGAGTTTTATGCTTTGTGAAGGTCGGAGGGTGTAACGAGTGAGATTGTGAGTGTTTCTGCAGAGGTTTTGATAATGTATTGTTGGTGAGAAATGAGGGAACGAAGGGTCAGTTATATAGGTGAGATTGAGTGAGGGAAGAATGGAGAATTTGTTAAGGATTGGACAAGGATAAATGATCCTTAGACAGCAAGTTTTGAGGTACAAGTTGAGCTGTATTTTGAAGTGGCAAGGAGAGTGGAGAGGGGTGAAATTCTGTTATGCAGGTTTGTACAATTTGAGTTGTCTATATTAATTTTGTTTTGAATTCTTGCAGGTTCAAGAGGTGGTGATGGCTACGTGAAACATGGCTTAATGGCTGGGAACATTTGAGGATATCTTTTTAATTAATTTGTTTTGTATTTAATATGTACATGTATGGTGATTCATGGATGTTGGGATAACACTATGTAAAAATGCAACTGTAAGTGGAACAAGTAAATTCCAATGCTAAATTAAATTAATAACTACGTGTCATCATTAAAAAGCAAACGTTAATCAAATCACCAATTTAATTAATACTAGAATACAACCTTTATAATAACAAAATTAGTTATCTAATTAAAGATTAATGCATAAAACAAAAAATCATCAAGAATGAATATGTAGAGGAATGAGACCAAAAATCGTCGAAATCTATTATGGATGCAAAAGATGCAAATAAATTGATTCAAAAATGCGAATGAAAAAGTTATGGCGAAATTTCGAGTGTGACAATTAAGTTTACACGTTTTTGGATTAAGGAAATATTTAATCAAAATAAAATTTAGCAAGATTTATTTTGTATTTTCAAGAGATTCAGATTTAATCAAGATTTGCAGTAAACCATTATTAAAGATTGATCCCTTGCTTTTTTAAAGGTTCAAATGTTTTCAAGATTTAAATCCTAGTGGGTCTGGAGCTGGACTTTTGTTTCTTTTTAAGAACTTGTTCTCCTTTGTGAAGACTGAGACCTTGCACTCCAAATGTAGGTGGTTTTTCACTAAATATGGTTACCAATTTCTGTGATGTTTATATTCTGCATTTATTATACCGGTTACATATCATACTTATCATATACACTGTTTCAATATTGTCTCTAATGTCTTGTTATCATTTTACATTGTGTTGTCTGTCCTCTGTATAGATGAATATTTGGTTTTCTAGTTTGTATACCCTAAAGGTCAGATAATATGTCTCCATCCATAAGAGCACATTTTTATTCATGCAAGTGATTTTCTTATCATATGTGGTTCTTGTTTTTTTAACATGTTCTTTATTAGCTTCAATATGCTCAGATGATTAGTCAACATGTTCTATTCAACTAATAAGGAATGAGGTTTATTTGAAATAATGTTCGTAAGAATGTAGTGAATTTCTTAGCTCATTCTATGACCTTCTTACCTATTCCTGCGAAATTCTCATTTTTTTCTGAAAACCAGAAATATACTTATGAGGCACACCATCATCTGATAAATTTTGCCACAAACCAGAATTTAATTTCCGGTACTTTACCGTAACTATATTTTTGGTTTCGTTCATAGAAATTCAGAATATTTCATTTCATTGTCTATCATAGAGATACATAAACGTAGCAAATACAAACCGAAAGTTAAACATAAATCGAACATTACAAATCAATATCCTAGGGGACGTTGCAACATCCTCATAATATCATCGACGGTTCTTGATAAAGTTGCATCTAGCTCGATTGGAACTTTCTCTTGAAAACTTCGATAAGTCAACCACATAGCCCGTAAATCATCGTCGTTCTTCAATTCACAGTTCATGAACCACAAATTTCCTTCATTGTCGAGTGATGGCGAGCGGTACTCGATCTGCACTACCTTTCGACTGTCGCCGTAAGGAACAAGTTCCTGCAAAGTTTCACGCACCTCTTCAATTGGGGTGTACAACGTGATCTTGAATTCGTGAGACAGATCGTCGCTAGGAAAATGGACAATTTCAACAACCCATTTGATGTTCAATTTCATCTCCATTTCTGAATTTTTGTGTTGTTGTAGGAAAAATATAAGAGGATGGGGTATTTTTATAGTAGAATGATGTAAACATGGACCATAGAAATCTTGTCTATGTGTCAGTGAAAAACCAGAAGTTAAATTTCAGTTTTCTACTTAAGACCAAAACCAGAATTTAATTTCTGATAAATTCTCCGGGTTTGAAAAACCAAAAACGAACCAAAACAGAAGACAGTGACTAAAACACAAAAAGGAGTATATTTCAATTTTTTTTCAAGTGGTCAAATTACAAAAAAAAAGGTATATTTCCACATCATTATACATTATCAAAATGAAGTTAGCATTACAATGCTACCTATACTACTTGAAAGAGCTGAAAAAAGTGTCGCCGGATAAATCCACCGGTGCTACCCCTTTCGACTTTTCCCTATTTATTTCTATATCTATTTCCCTCAACTTGTTGTATTCTTGCATCCTTTCCATGAAATTGTCTGGCCATGTCTCTGATGCTTCTGTGAAATGAAGCGCCCACTCTAGTGATGTAGGTGGTATCGGGCATCCCGGTTTCAAGTAGACTTGAACAAAATGTTGTGGATTTGAAATCCAACCAACACAAATGATACGATCAATGAGATTTGGTGTAGGAGCAATGCGCAAAAGAAAATAAGTCTCCGAAAAACCGTATCAGGTCATATTAATACACACCCTCTCATATGCACTTGCTATGAGATGATCCATTTCAGGGAACCACGTCCATTTCTCCTTCGGTGCACATCCAACCTTAACAGGTATTAGTGCATGATGTATTTCCTCAACCTTTTCCTTACTCCCGAACACACGTGTATACAACTCTATGTGTTCCGTCAACTCTCTGATCATAGTATCTCGCACAGTACTATAATAATCTTCACGGCTACCTAGAAAACAAGATACAACTCGAAAGCCACAATTACCGTCAACGACCACATTCACGATCCTTTCAATGTATTTGTGCATGAAAATCGGCATGTGATCGATGAATGGTATTTTTGATGGAGGCAGTGTAGGCGATGGTTTGATAATACGGGCACCTTTGGAAGCATATTTCTGAGATTTTGGTGTAGGTGAGTCGGGAAATACCTTGTCAACATGTTCATAATACGAAGTATTTCTCGTAGTAGAATTGTTGGCCGGTGTAGGTTTCAACTTTTTTGGTGCACCTTTTGTTTTTACCGGTTGGGAGGGTGGTTTCAAATCTGTGGTCTTCGGGAACGCAATTTTTCTCAACTCTTCTTTGATTTGGAGTTTCGTGACGTCATCGGCTCTCAAAAATATCACTTGTATTGCTTCCCATTCGGTAAGGATGGAAATATGTGATTTATCACTTTTCATTTTCCTGTCATCCTCAAAACTTAGTCTTTTCCAATGATTAGAGACCTCATCCATACTTATCGGGACATTACCACTCAGCTTCTTGGCTATCACACAAACAAATTTCTCTTTCATCTGATCAAGTATTGTGCTCTCCACATATTTCAACAGATTTAGATATTTCTCACAAATAGCTCGGAATTGTAAAACAGCATCAGTATATATCTCTTTTGTAGATGCATTAACAATAGCATTTCGTGTAGCCATGATTTTATCCACAATAACACCAAACTTTACCAATTTTCCATCTTCACCCGCTACCTGTTTTGACCCCACAATAGGTTTAACCCAACTTCTCACATTTTTTGTAATATGGTACCTACAAAGTAATGCGGAAGAAGTCGGAAATACGGTTGCAACAACATTCATTAAAGTCGTATCACGGTCGATGACAATTACCTTTGGCATATCCTCTTGGTCCTTCAACATGGACCGCACACCTCTAACGCCCACTGAAAGTTGTCTTCTTTTTCGCATTCGAGAAATGCAAAACCAAATGAGTACGTCTTCTCGGTCGATGTAACACCAATAATTTCCAACAACAGAAGCCTGTACTTGTTGGTTTTGTACGTCGAATCCATTACGAGCATGGTAGGAAATGTGTTGAACAATTCAAAGTCATGTCGGAAACATAAGTCTTCTCATCATGAAGTAGATGACATGTTATTGGATGACCGACCAACTTTGGAGTTAAATCATGATTGTGCTCTTCGCTAATCACATTAAACTCCCACTTATTGTTGGCCATGAGATAACCACGCAACCGAAACGAACACTCACATTTTCTTGTGTCGGTTTCCTCGCGTTTCAAATTTTGAATGCGAGGTACGTATTTTCTGCTCCTTCCGCAAGTAAAAATAACAAAGGCATTTCTTCTATCAGTACCAAAATCGGACCTTGCTATTACGGTACCAAATCCTAACCTCGTTGCCTCAAACCAATCCACTACAACATATCGTCTCGGAATTCAAATTCTTGAACATTTGCAAAATGTTCACGAACATTGGTCGCCTTAATTACGCGGGGTGGAACAACGACCGACGATATAACTTTGGTTTTATCAGGCTTAGAAATGTTATCGGGGTGCACCATACCTATGTAATATAATACAAATCAGAAATATACAAAACAGAGACAAAACAGTGGAAACTGCTGTATAATTTCAAAACAGAGACATAACCGGAAAAAGTATAGATTTCTGATATGATGAACCAAAAAGTATGGATTTGGAGTGGAAAATGGATTGGAAATGGAGAGGGTTTTAGAGAGGTTTGAAGGAGAAAGTGTTTTATGGTGGTGATCACTATGGTTGCTGCTTATAACAATCATCAATCGTGACAAAACCGAAAATAAACTTCTGGTAACATACAAAATATCCAGGTGGCATGTAATTCAATGTTCCCGCTTCTATAGCTGGAGATATACTTCTGGTTCCATACCGCAAGTTAAGCTCCGATACATTTTTTTACTGGTTCATGGGTGTCACCATATTTTGACTGGTTTGAACAAAACATGGTGCGAACCGGAAATAAACTTCCGATTTTGGGAAGAATATTTTGGGATTTTCACGGGGTGCGCCCCACCCTTATGGGGTGGATTAAGAAATTCACATAATGTATATAACTTTTAACATGTTATTATTTTCCTAAAAATTGACCAAATGGGGAGTTTTTTATTACATGTGATTGACAATATTTTATAGGCAACATGTGAATAAAGATGTTATGTTAAGTTTTGAGACTTTTGATCTCAAAGTTGTTATGACACATTAGTGGAAAGCAACATATTAAAAAAATTCATGCATTATGAGAGACATATTGTCTCGAGTTATTTTCTTGGCGCGCAAGGATGATTGAAGTATATCTTGCATTTTTTGAAGATTAATTTCCTCTTATGTCCAATCAGAATAATGACTGACTAAGCGCGTTTTAGTTATGAAAGATTCATTCTGAATCTATTTTGGCATGGTTTGATTTTATATTCCTAAGAGATTCATATTTATTTGATATTTGTTTCAATCAGGATCACAATCAACATTATGAAGATCGATTTTCTACACATTTTAAGCTTAGACCACTTTCAAGTTAAGAAACTGCACCCCTAAGCTAGACATGTTTAATTGTTCTTGTTTCTTTATTTTTTTTAATGCTCTATTTCTGAATAATATTTCTAAGTTAGGAGAATAAAGTATTTGGATTATATTATTGTTTTATTATTATTTTATCATTATATATATATATATATATATATATATATATATATATATATATATATATATATATATATATATATATATATATATATATATATATATATATATATATATATATATATATATATATATATAAATGATGAAACACTTATAAGAGTGTTTGATAAGAGGGGCCTCATATTCAGGGGAAGCCTAGATCAAAGTTCAAATTAGTGTCAAGACAAAAACATTGAATTTGGAGAGTTCAAATAAGACCATTTGTACTACTGACTGTTAAGAGTGATTTTTTTCATTAGGTTAATGCTCTCCAGACGTAGGTGACTACTTTACACCGAACTGGGTTAACAATTTTCGTGTTATTTAAGTTTTGCCTATATCCTCCCCGTTACGCATAATCATTGTCGTACACATTGTTCCAAATTGTGTCCGACATCTTGTCATCAATAGAACATAATTTCAATGGTTGTTAACTTAACATCATCAAACAAATTAGGTTGATGGAATATTTAGTCCCATGATCTATTGCAAAAAGAATCATTCAACTGGATTTCCATATAGAAGCTTGTTCCCTAAGATCTTGGCCTAAGTCAATGTCGACATCATGGATGAACCTGTATATGTAAGTCGCTCTTTAATCAACTTATCCTCTTTAAGAAATATCAAAGTCCGTGTCTCGTGGTGAATTGAGGAATGGTCCCATGGAAGAAGATAAAGATGAAGCTCAACCAATCTTAGCGAATTATGAAGCAATCAACATCATTCTTACAATAATTCGACATAACATTTTTTCCACTCATAAGTTAACCAAGGATGTTTCCATCATCAATAAGAATACATCGAGAAAATCCATAATCAAGATTGGTGATAATAGTGACAATTAGTGGTTATCTCACTTTTGTGTTTTCTTTCGAGAGTGTTAAATTCCTATTTTTCTCGCTTGTGTACTTGAATTCTGTTTTAAATTAATGAAGTTTTTTTAATTTTAAATGTGTGTGCATTCTTTGGTGATCTATGTGCTTGAGTAATGCCATAATTATTTTTCCGTTATTTTGATAATCTCAAAGGAGGAGAAGTATACTCTCTATATTTATTAGAGGAATTTTAATCACTCCAATCTATCACCTTAGTTTCTTTGTTTCTTCGTTTGTCCACCTCCTTGAGAGATACATTATCATCATTAAAAATATGTAGAATTTGGATATATATGCTTGCAAATATGATGTATGTGCTTTAGGTATGATGTCTGCAAAAACCTGTTTGGTTTTGATGTTGACAACACTCTTAAGTGAAGTATTCGTCATAAATGATGATCAAGTCCATCTGGTATTGATGATGACAACACTATTCAGTGAATTCATCATGTAATATGATGATGTAGTTTTGTTGCTTGAAAATCAAGATATCAAAGCCTATCTCTGGATGACAACACCTAATGTCCAACAACGTTCGATGAAGTTTGTGAAGATCTCTGATCAAGCAGTGTGTCTGACAATGGTGTTTATCTTGGAGTTATCTCAAGCCTAGTCAGAAGAAGATCCAAGGTTACAATGAAATGGTAAAATCAAATATAATGTAGTAAGGAGACCAAAGCTTTAGAGTTATAACAAAGAGGAAGTATTTGAGTCTCTGTCAAGTGATTTGCGTTTGTAAAGGTATAAAACTAAATCTCAAATTTACTAAGGCAAATCACACATGTATTTTCAAATAGTTGGAAAGCCTCTCTAATTTCATTAAACAACCAGAAAATGTTTTTGTGCCTAGCTAGTTGGCTACAAGCTCAAAATATTTTTGATGACTTTATTCATCATCACCTAGTATGTTGTTTCTATATTTTTCAAACCAAAGGACATCACATTATATGATAGTTGGCTTGCTCGGTCATGAAGGTCATTTTCTCATGTCCAGCTCATACATGCGTATTTTGTATCGTACTTAAAATATGCATTGATCGGAGTTAGAATATGTATTCAAATATGACAGAAGCTTATATCCAACCAAATTATCAAAAATTTGAGAATGGATACAAATTTTTAGGACATGCTTAATAAGATTAATATAATCGACAAGCATTCTTCGTTTCAGAACTTTCTTGATCAACACATTGCACAACCATTCATTGTATTATATAAAATTAATAAATATAAAATTAATAAATATCACATAAATGTGTTAAAAATGTAGAGTTCAATTTATAAAATTTACAAAATAGAATATCAAAATTGCAAATTTAAAAAATAAGAACGCAATCTACAAATTAATAGAAAAACAAAATTACAGATTTAAAAATCATGGAATGAAAATTTGATAAAAAGAAAGCCAATATTGCGGATAAGAGGACAATGAAAGCTTTTATAGATGGCTAAAGTTCAAGTGGTTGTTATGTAAACTAAAAATGCGCATCCAGGGAATCGAACCCTGGTCAGTACCGTGGGAGGGTACTATGATACCACTACACCAGATGCGCTTCTTGCTTCCTATCTGATCCTGTTTAAATAGCTTTTCAATTTCGTGACTTTAATCGAACTTTGTTTTGTCGATCGCATTACTCTAAGATTTTTGTTTATGGCATAATTTTCTGTGGTTGGTTATGGCATTTTAGTTGAGATTTTAAAGGAAGTGAGTTCATTTGATATAGTATGCAGTTATTTGCAAAATTGCACAATTTTACTTTGATATAAATAGAATTCATGTATTATCTATATATTTTAGACTATAGGGTGCGTTTGTTTGAGAGATTAAAATTACAATTCCAAAAATATTATTCTTAGTAATGATAATGGCAGAAATTTTATTCCCATCAAGTTGTTTGATAAATAATAAAGATTCTTAGGAATATTTTAAATTTTATTTTATTTATAATTTTAAAATTTTAAAAATATAAAATATTGTGGTAAAGTAATATGCAAGTGGGTAGTTATAGTTGGTTATTTTTTATTCTCACGAGAATAAATAATTTTCATCCTTTGACATGAGAATAAATGTTTAAGATTTCATGAGTAAATTATATTCTTGAGTATTATTTATTCCAAAGAATTTTTTTTCTTTTCCATCTACTAAACAAAAGAATAATTATTTCCAACTTCAAATTTCCAAAAATCTTTTTTTCAGCACCGAAACATATACATATACACCCTATGTGGCATGCTGCATGACTCGGTTGATCTATGTTTAAATTATTCAGGATTCTGACTTATAGTTTTTGTGTAGTTTGAACAATGAAAACTCAAGAGGATTTAATAAGACATGGTATCACTGCAAAGTAAAATTTGGTTTTTCATACATCATCAAGTTGCATGTTCAAGTTTGTTAATCACACGTGTTATATATAAGGCCGGTTTGTATCAGCGGTGAAGCTGGTAAAAACCGAGTTTGACTGGAGCTGCCTATTACAAGCTCTTTGCAAAATTGGCTCATAACATTTTATTCAATTTGTGTTCCGAGTAAATATAATCTAATTCCTCAAAACAAGTTCCATTTTCAAATTTTTACTTATATTATTATTCATTATTTATTATTATTTATTGACACAATCCGACAAAAATATATTACACCTAACTTTATTCCTCTAGAAGTTTTGTAATGGCGCAATGTTGAAATAATTGGTTAGAGGTTTTTCTATTTAATTCTTTTTCTATTGATTAGTTGGATCGTCTTTAAAAGTATGCAAGACGGTCTACCGCACATGATTTCAAAAGTTTTA
Source organism: Vicia sativa (assembly GCA_021764765.1). Classification (NCBI taxonomy): domain Eukaryota; kingdom Viridiplantae; phylum Streptophyta; class Magnoliopsida; order Fabales; family Fabaceae; genus Vicia; species Vicia sativa. The sequence goes on along the minus strand of CM038795.1, from coordinate 100,524,872 downwards.
AGGTTAATTTATGATTAAATAGAGTCTCATAAAATATTTGTCAAGTTAAGTCGTAATTATATAGGGTGGCTATTTATTTTGTCCTTGTTAAATTGTGACTAATCTACAAAATGTCTCCAAAAAATTGAGGCGGCTCTTCTTATCAGGATGGTAACCACTTACATCAAGCAAGTTACACACGGCTTGTATTTACTTTTTTTTTCAACACGTCACTTTTATGCAAGTTTTTCAAGTCTCCTACACTCATTCTTTAACCTCTTAAACAATTCAATTGTGACTCCTTTTACTAGTAAATCGACCACTTGGTTTTCATTTTTGCAATATCCCAACTTCAATTTTCCTTCACTCACAAGCTCTTTAGAATACTGAAATTTAATCTCTATAAGTTTGTTCCTCCCACGTGTAATGGAATTCTTGACAAGGTTTATAGTGAAACATTGTCTTATTAACGCAATAACTCCATTCTCTTTGTTGAACAACACCTTCTTCAAATTCATCGATCATACAACTTGACACACATTCATAAACACTGCAATGTACTCAACCTCGCAAGAAGAGAGCGCCACAATTGATTCATTCTTAAAATACCAATAGATTGGTATTTCTCGATACATAAAGATGTATCAAGCTGTTGATTTTTGTCATTTTTATCTCCACACCAGTTTGAATCGGAATAACCGAGCAATTTGCAGCTTTTACCTTTACCCGTTGCGGAAAACAAAATTCCATAATCAATCACGCCTTTGACGTATCTTATAATTTTCTTAACTGTTGCCAAGTGATTTGCCTTTGGCTTCTCATAAATCTACTTACTATGTCCACATTGTATGTCAAGTCTGGTCTTGTATTACACAAGAACCACAATCATCCCATGAGGCTCATGTATTCACTACAAGAAAAGAGATCTTCGGCCACGTGATTTTGTGACGTGAAACTCATGTGGCTAAAGAGAAGAGCTACTACGTGAAAAATACGACACTAAATATTTAAAATAATAAAATAATGAACGTCGGGTAAAAATATGCTCCAGCGAAATGATTTTGTGACAGAACATTTACATGGCTAAAAAGGACGTTGCCACATGATTTTACGTCGCTAAACATTTAAACTAATAAAACAGGTTTTCCCTCTCTCCATACATGTTTTACCTTTTCCTTCTTTCTCTCATTTTTACCCTTTTTTGCTTTCTCTGATCTCACTTGCATGCAACTCCTCTTTCGCCGACCACCAAAAGCAACCACCCCTTTGAACGTTTCACGTCGCTCCTCTTTGCACAATTCAAATCCGAAGAATGAGCAACAATCGATAAACGATTGTGTGTTAATTTTGAAAAAGGTTTTTTATGGTGTACTTTATTGTTGCAGTTGTTTAGGCCCCTGCTGAATACTATTATCATGGTTAAAGAAATAGATTATTGTTGTTGTTACAGAGAGATAATCGATGAAAAAATAGTGTTGAAAGAAATAGTGGTTTACTTTGTTCTTGTTGTTACATGGAATAATGTTGACAAAAATTATATTGTACTTTGTTGTTGTTACAAAGAAAGAAATAATGTTGAAAGATGAATTTTTCCAGTTTTTAGTTTGAAGATTCTCACATATTTTCTTTTTTTAAACGTCAATAATAAATTGTGGCGTGAAAATCACATGGAAAAGTGTTGCAACGTGAAAATCACGTGGCAAAGTCGTGGTGTTATTTTCACGTCGCTCTTGCCGCGTGATTTTTCATGTTGCTAAATGATGGTTGTGGCGTAGTTTTTCTATCTGTGGCGTGAAAATCATGTGGCTAATGAAGATTTTTTATAGTGATTGCACTATATTGGATTAATATCCTGATTATATTCATTCTTTGATAACTGCAACATTGATTCTGCATGTGTAATAGCCAAATTAAAATGCTCTATTTCAAATTTCTTTAATATCTCAAGTGCATATTGTAGCGGTAAAATTTTGAGACTAAACCATTGGTTGACTTAACTCAGATTCGCATAATAAAAAAATCTCCTCCATGCTTTATTGTTTCCAAAGGAATGTAAAAAGAGCGAATAATCCCAAATAGAGAATAGATCAAGGTAATGAGGATTGGTTATGGAAAGGGAAGGTTTTAAGCACCACAAACATCTATGGTACTCTGCATAATAAAGAAATGACCACCGCGCTTTATTATTTTCAAAGGAATGGGAAAAAAGCGAATTTACCCAAATAGATAAGAGATCAAGGTAAGGAGGATTGATTATACAAAGGGAAGATTTTAAGCACCATGAACATCTATGGTACTCCACATGAACCTCTTTGAAAATCTGGGTATTTTGGCTATAAAGAAGGTATTTACAAAATAATGGTGGAGATGAGAAAAGAAGTATATTTTACAATTTTTGATTTGATAAAGCTTCCAATGAGCTTCAGGCCCACTTACCAACAATGTGCAATATTGAAATCAAAACCATGTAGTTCGGGTAAAAAGGACCAAAATTGGTGTGTTGGTTAATTTTAAAAAAAATGGTTTAAAGTAAAAAGTGCACTAAGGCACAAATAGTTTGAATGAGGTTAATGATTTTTAGTCTTTCAAAAAGAGGTCAAGTATGATTAAGGATTTTGTTAAGAAAATATTTTGAAAAAGGCATGGACCTAAGTACAAGTTTATTATGAAAGAGGTTCAAGGTAGAAAACAAGAATCCATTGAAAAAGGGAGAAAATTTTGAAAATTAAAGAAGATAGAAGGAGATGAAGAGACTATCCTAAAGCATAAAGTAAAAGCTATGGTAAAGAAAAGTCTTACCAAACAAGAAGTCAACACTTGACATAATTAAGTCAATGTAAAATTCTCATCCTTTGGATTAAAAGCCACAAGTATCCAATATACCGAGAGCATAATCATCATAAGTAAAGAAATTTCAAAGAAATCCAAGGTTTTAAAATCCATAGCAAGATCTTCAATATTGATCCATGTATCATTTAGATAACTTAAAGTCAATAGAACAACACCTGCACACAAAATATTTACTAATACACAACTAGATAACAAGATAAAATAAAGATCCAAATATCTCAAGGTCTCCAAGTGTCAAGGCTTCTAATCCGAAGTTCAAGAGGTCCTTAACTTCACAATGCCAAGGATAGTAACCATGTGAGATATTGGATCGAATTCTATTGGTTTGAAAGGTAGCTTCTGGTTCAACAAGGTTTAGCATGTTGTCAAAGATTGTTCACATACTAGTGCCGAAGACCTTCATACTGTAGTCAAAGTATGTTCTAGTATGTGGGTGTCGAAATGTTAGGGTTTTTAGTATTTCGAATTGGGCCTATTTGTTATGTCCAGTTTTTTAAGTTAGCTTGTAATGGGTATTTGTGATAAAAGGCCATTAGTTTAGCATGTTAAGTTTATTATAAATAGCATACTAGTCTCTCATTATTGCATATTACAAATCCTAATTTAGGGTGAAAGGGTTATTGTTATGCTTGTGCACTTGTAATCTTGATTAAAGAGAAAGTAAAGAATAACAGTTAATAACCAATTTCTTGTGTTCTTGTTTTATCATCTTTTATACCCTAATTGTTTCTTGATAAAAAAGAAACAAGTCTATACTTTGCTTCTACGACATCCGATTCACAACAAAGTGGTGCGCTGAGCATGGAGAAGATGCCTTCAACAAAGTATGAGATTTAAAAATTCACAGAGTGAATGATTTCGGTCTGTGGCGCTTGAAGATGAAAGCCCTACTAATTCAGCAGGGTTATTTGGAAGCGTTAAAGGAGGAGGCAGCCATGAACATTGCGTTAACTGTAGATGAGAAGACGACGATGATAGAGAAGGCCCACATCGCAATATTGTTAAGCCTTGGTGATAAGGTTCTTCGACGGGTATCAAAGGAGACGATGGTGGTAGGTTTATGAGTAAAGCTTGAAATTTTATACATGACTAAATCGCTGGTAAATTAACACTACCTGAAGCAAGCTTTGTATTCATTCAAGATGATTAAAGACAAAGTGTTAACTGAGTAGTTGGATATGTTCAACAAGCTGATTCTTGATCTTGAAATTTTTTACGTGATGATCGATTATAAAGATCAAGTTTGGTTTCTATTGTGCGCTTTTCCCGGAACACATGCTCACATCAAAGAAACTCTCTTGTATGTACGGGAGTCCCGGACCTTTGAAGAAGTTCAATCAGCCTTGTATTCTAAGGACTTCAACAAAAAAAAAAAGCATAAAACTTCGATAATTGGTGAAGGTTTGGCCGTTAAAGGAAAATTCTTGCGAAAGGATGATAAGTTTAACAAGAAGAAAGGTAAATGTCAATCGAAATCTTATAGTGGAAAAACATTTGGTATTTAATGTTATCACTATAAGAAATAGAGTCATACAAGAAAAGTGTTTCCTGAACGTCTGAAAATGGAGGTAAGGATAATGGCAACATAACTATTATTCAATATGATTTCGCCTCATTTGATGTCCTTGTGGTTTCGAGCAGCAACTCGTCAAAATAGTGGATTATGGATTCTGGATGAACTTGGCACATGACTCCAAACAAAGACTTGTTCGATGAATTATGTGAGCAATATGGTTGATCTGTATTATTGGGAAACAACACAGCTTGCAAGACTGTAGGTGTAGGATCTGTGAGATTCAAGCTCCATGATGAGTTAATAAAGCTATTGACTGAAGTTAGGTATGTACCTGATTTGAAGCAAAATTTGATTTCTCTTGATGAATTCGACAAGAAGGGATATATTTTCCAAGGAGAGAAAAGTATCCTAAGATTCATGAAGGGGTCGAAGGATTTTTTGAGGGGCGTGAAAAAACAAGGCTTGTATACCCTTGAGGCTGAAGTTGTAAGTGATTCGACAAATGTTGCATCCACGAAACCTTTGTCGAAGAGAGAAATTTGGCACATGATATTGGGCTATGTTAGTGAAAGGGGTCTGATCGTATTGGGGAAACAAAATTTGCTTGGTGGAGACAAAGTCGAAATTTTGAAATTTTGTGAACCCTGTGTACTTGGAAAATTTTGTAGTGTGAAATTCAACAAAAGAAAACAAAGAACATATAGATCCCTTGATTACATTCATGCTGATTTTTGGGGGCCTGCAAGGTGTCCATCACATTCAAGAGTAAGGTATTTTCTATCCATAGTAGATGATTATTCTAGAAAGTTATGGGTATTCATCCAGAAGACTAAGGATGAAACTTTTGAGAATTCCAAAAGTTGGAAGATACTGGAAGAAAATAAAACTATCAGAAAGGTCTAGAGGTTTAGAACAGACAATGGTCTTGAGTTTTGCAATGAGGCATTCAACAATTTTTGTGATGCCTCCGGGATTGCAAGGCACATAACAATTGCAAGTACTCCACAACAAAATGGTTTGGCTGAATGGTTTAAGCGAACTATTTTAGATAGAGTTAGATGCATGTTGACTAGTGTTGGATTCAAGAAGGTGTTTTAGGTTGAGGTTGATTAGAAAACAACATATCTGATAAACAAATGTCCTTCGACAGTGTTAGATATGAAGACACCTGTAGAAGTTTGGTCGGGACGTCCACCTGATCTCGACAAACTGAGAGTATTAGGTTGCATAGCCTATGCTCACATTAGGAAAGACAAGGTCAAACATAGAGCTCTAAAATGCATGTTCATGGGATACCCTGAATGAGTCAAAGCTTATAGGCTATGGTGCCTAGAGCCAGGTCACAAGAGGTGTATCATCAGTCGAGATGTGGTTTTCAATGAAGCTGAAAAGGCTTTCAAGAAAACTAATGATGTTGGTCGAAGTTTAGAAATATTTGACGAAGAGCTAGAACAGGGAGGAATTCTTTTTGACGTGGATCATGTTGATGCTGAAGTGCGTACCCAAGATGAAGTCCAAGAAGAAGCAGAAGATGTTGAGGAAGTTGAGCAAATTGCAGATGAATACCTATTGGCAAAAGATAAAACAAGAAGAGTCATCAAGCCACCTTAGAGACTTGGGTAAGAAGATCTTATAGCTTTTGCCTACCTTAATCTCTACAAGTGAGGTTCGAGACGAAGAACCAAGAGACCATAAGGAAGTTACGAGGAGTGGAAATAAGACTGAATGAAGGCCATGGATGATGAGATGAAATATCTTCGTGATAAAAACACTTGGGAATTGATCAAGAAACCTGTTGGAGCCAGTTTAGTCAAATGTAAATGGATTTTTAAAGTTAAGGAAGGAATCGAAGGAGTGGCATCGAAAAGATAGAAGGAAAGGTTGGTTTTAAGAGGTTTCACTCAAAAATAAGATGTAGAATTCAATGATGTGTTTTCTCCTGTTGTGAAGCACATGTCCGTTTAAATGTTGCATTCCATGGTGGCACAGTTCGATCTTGAACTGGAACAAATGGATGTGAAGACCGTGTTCTTGTATGGTGATCTAGATGAAACCATCTTGATGAGGCAACCTGAAGGGTATGTCGAAAAGGGGAAGGAATATTATGTGTGCCAGCTGGAAACATCTATGTATGGGCTAAAATAATCTCCTCGATAGTGGAATAACAGATTAGACATGTTCATGACACACATAAGTTTCATCAGAAGTCAGTTTAACCATTGCGTTTACTTCAGATTTCGACCTGATAATTCATTTGTTATTTTGTTGCTTTATGTTGATGATATTCTCATAGCAAGCAACAATGTCAAAGATGTAATGAGGGTGAAGGATGAACTCAATAAGGAGTTCGAAATGAAGGATCTGGGAGCTATATCCATGATTCTTGGGATTGACATTCAAAGAGATATAAAGCAGTATAAATTATGCTTATCTCAAGAGCATACCTACAGAAGATTCTCGACAAGTTTGGTATGTCAAATTCAAAGCCTGTTATGACCCCAACAAACCCTCAATTCAAGCTGAGTGTAGACCAGTGTCCTAGTACTAAGATTGAAAGAGCTTATATGAATATAATCCCATATTCTAACATAGTAGGTTTTTTGATCTAGATATGGTTTGTACTAGACCCGACATAACATATGTAGTAAGTCTTGTAAGGAGGTAAATGTCGAATCTTGGAAAGGCTTACTGGTAAGCATTGAATTGAGATCACTCAAAAATCATAAAAATTGAGAGAGTTATGGTCCTTGAAAGATGATGAAATTTTCTTGAGAAATCCACAAATGACCTATAATGTTTTCATCAATTCCATAACTTTCCACATATTTTTTGCTCTTAATCCTTGGATAAGAGTTGTAGTAGACATCCTCAAGTTTATTGCGAAAAAAGAATGAGTTCAAGGAGATCAAAATTAACCAAGTTATGATCTCTTGAAGTCAAGTCAAAGATTTCAAGGGTTTCTTCAAAGAACTTGTAATCTTTTCAAACTTTTGATGATTTTATTTACCTATTTGGATCTTATCATGTGAAGAGAAATTGTAGGAGATGATGATAATAAGCCATATAAAAAATAATCAACTCAAGAAGATAAGAATTGAGAGAGTTATGCACTTGTAACTATAGAACCAAGGACTTGTCAAAACTAGATCAAACCACTTGAATCAACTCTACATCCTTTGAACTTTTCTTGCAAAAATAAAAGCATGATGAATCATATTAGGCCTTGAAATGATGTTGTATAGAAGTACATGTGATGTGGATGCTCATATCTCAATGAGACTTGCTAAATAAGGTATGAAAATAAATGCATGAACCTATGAAGCCTCTTGATGAATCCAACCATTAAACTTGAGACAAATTGAACCAAATGAAGTAGAGAGATGTCTCAAACCATAGATCTTTGATGTAATAATCATATCCTTGAAGCTCAAGCTTTGAAATTTAATGAATAACCAATTAACTGAGAATCAAAATCCAAAACCCTAGATTAGGAGGTGAGATGAATGCTCTTGATTATATACCTACAATGTACAAAGCATAAAAAGAGAGAATATACATATTTTGGATTTTGGTTAAGGGTTAGTAAACATAAAAACATATACACAACACACACAATTTAAGGTGCTTGGTGATCCCTCAAAACAAACTTAAAGATAAAAGAGAGTAGAAGAGAGAACCAACCCACATGTGTGACTTTAATGCACTGTGATATGGGGATAGTAAAGGATCTTAGGGGAATATTTTAGGGTATAACAAATACCATGTTTGGTGCATGAGCATTTATTTTTAGGACTTGTGAAACTCAATGCCAAGGAATTATATCATGAGACCAAGGTCCGACATCTTAAACTCATTCATTAAATTGGCCTTAAACTCAGTAATATAATCTTCATTGTTGCATGTAGTTAGTAAATCATCGACATAGAGGCATAGGAAGATCACTCATTTACTTGTATCATTCTTCACATACACACCATGTTTGGATACACATTTATCAAACCCCCTTCTTAGAAACCCATCAACTTTTTTGTTCTAATCTCTTGGTGTTTGCTTCAATCTATACAACATTTTACTCTACCTATGGAACTTGGATTCCTGATTTTTCACAATAAAACTAAGTGGTTGTGCCACATACGTTTTCTCTTATAATGGACCATTCAAAAATACAGATTTGACATCCATTTGGTAAATGGTCCAATTGTTGTTATTTGCAATACTAACAAATGGCCTTATGGTTTCAATATTAGTCTCTGATGCAAGTACTTCGTCAAAGTCTATGCCTTCTCTTTAAAAAATATATTTGTACCACTAATCTTGCCATGTGCTTGATTACTTCACCTTTGGAATTTTCCTTCACTTTGTACGCCAATGTTACCCCAATTAAGTTTTTTCTTTGAGGTAGATCAACTAGTTCTCATGTCTTATTTTTTTTAATTGACTCCAACTCCTCCTTTATTTCACATATCCATTTTGGATCACTTAAGGCCTCTTCCATTTTCACCAGTTTGGATTCAGCCATGACTGCAAAATGGACAAGATCACCATTATCATTTACTTCATTATTTGAAAATAGTTCGTAATCCTGCAATTTGGAATGCATGTCTCTCTGCCTTGTTGATCTTCTCACATTTTCTTCAACATTTTCTTCCAAACACTGTAGGATCAATTTCAGCATTGTTGTAACCGGTTACAACATGCTAGTAATCAGTTACTACATGTTGTCATCCCCCTAATTTATCAAAAATCACATCCCTATTAATTAGGATTATCATGTTAACAATGTCATAAATTTTGTAGTCACTCGTTGAGTGATGCCCAACAAGTATAATTTGTTCTCCCTTGTCATTTTGCTTTTTTCTAAGATGATGTGTAACATGTGTATATGCCATTGGACCAAACACTCTTAAGTGACTCACATTTGATTTGAATATGAACCATGATTCTTCAGGTGTAATATTTTCCAACTTCTTCGCTGGACACCTATTCAACAAATATGCAGTCGTGGACATCAACTCTTTCCACAATTGTTTGACAAGTGTTTACCTTTCAACATGCTTCTCACCATGTTCATAAAGGAATGATTCTTCCTCTTGAGGCGTATAAAGCGACACTACCGCAAGTACAATACCCTTTTGATCACAAAATTTCTCAAAATTATTTGAGACATATTCACCTCCACCATTTCTATTTAGAGTTTTTATTTTGGTATTGTTGCTTGGTTCTTCGATCTTATTTGATTTTGTTTCATTCTCCATAGTGTCTTCAATACTTTCAGTCTCCATTTTGTTGTTATTCCTTTCATCTTTCACTGTGTTTTGCTTGTATACCCCTGATGGGATTGACGATGGTGACACCTCTTCTTAGGTCATCCCCATCCTCGAGCCACATTCAAACGCATGAAAAGTTACTACTCTAGTTTCGTTCCCCTCAGGTTATAACCTAGGCCATCCCAATTTTGATTTGCAATTGTAGAAGTTCAAATTTCCAGTCGCCAGAAAAATAAATCTCCGCTGAAAACCGCCCTTTTTACGAGTATATTAACTGCTTTTGGGTATCAATATAGTATCTTCATATTATAAACTAGTGTGATACTCGTGCGTCCACACGGGTACTCGTTGGTGCTTAGTTATTTTGTTTAATATTGATTTGTCATCGCTTGAAAATCATCGGGCTGCAGCTTTAAAAGAAAAGATAAATCACTTATAGGTAAAAAAACAATGGTGACAGATAAATATTTTGAACAAAAAATTCAACCTCAAGAAAAGATTTCTAGTCCATTGGCCTACATCAGTGGATCATACAAACATTATCTTCACATTAACATACAAATGACATATGCTATCATTTACTTATAAACCAAAATAAGATTGTTAAATGTAAATGAGAAGTCATAGTTCCCCCTCTTTATTGCAACACACTTCGTGGAACCCTCACTCAGATCCGATGTTCAACACAAAAAGATTTGATGTTCAACACAAAAACATTCACTCTCGTCGTGGTATGAAAGTTTACCTATTTATTGTTTAATTAATGTTTTCTTAATTTCTCCTTAAACTTGGTGAAGTGAGCGAAATGAAGGTGATGTTGATGAAAAATGGTTGGATCATTGATAGAGAGAGGCATTAATTTTTCTTATTTCAAACAATCATTCATTCCTTATTTTCTTAGTATTCAAATTATCGCGTGATTTGTAACTTTGTGAGATTGTTTTTATCTTTATAAGTGTGGCCTTTTTTTTGAATAATACAAGTTTGGCCTTTTATAATTGATTCTTTTGTAAAATTAGTGATATGTATTTCTAAATCTACGATGTGTCTCCGCACGTTAACCGTTATGACCCTTTTATTTTGTTCAATGTTAACGTTATTGTAGAGATAAATATAAAAAATATATGTAAATTTAATGATCTGTCCCTATTAATAGAAAAAAGTTTTATCTGTAAATTAGTGATCTCGTTAATATTAATATTTTGATCAGTAACTTCATGGTTCCGTTAATATTTAATATTTTGATCAGTAACTTCATGTTCTCGTTAATATTCAATATTTTGATCCGGTATAGTACGCGCATTTGTTTCCAAAATATAATAAAAATAAAATGATTATTTTTTCAAAAACATAATAAGTCGGTGGCTATAATTCTTTTAATATATAAAAATATTTGAATCACTAATATATTTTGTTAAGTAATCTCAAGTTTTTTAAAATACTCAATATTTTGATCAGTAATTTCATATTTTCGTTAATGTTCAATATTTTGATCAGTAATTTAAGATATAATAAAAATGAAATAAAAGAAAGACAAAATCATTTAACAAACAAAATTTATCAGTAACTTCATATTCCCGCTAATATTTAACATTTTAATTAATAACTTCATGTTTCTGTTAATATACAAAAAAAATTATCACTAACTTAATGTTCACGTTAATATTCAAAATTTTGATTAGTAATTTGTGTTTTTGATAATATTCAATATATTGATTAGTAACTTCGTGTTTCCGTTAATATTTAGTATTTTGATAATTAGTTTTGTATCACTGTTAATATTGATCAATAACTTTGTGTTTCCGTTAATATTCAACATTTTGATCAGTAACTTCATGTTCCTATTAATATTTTATATTTTGACCAGTAACTTCATATTCCTTTTAATATTCAATTTTTTTATCAATAACTTGATGTTCCCGTTAATATTCAAAATTTTGATAAGTAATTTTGTGTTCTCGTTAATATTCAACTTAACATTTAATGTTTTGATCAATAATTTAATATTTAATATTTTGATTAATAACTTAAAGTTTTGATGGGTTAGCTTTGTATACATTTTGAAAACTTAGTGGAAGGCAAGCATTTCAATCCAATATAATATTAACTATGCTTGGTAGCTAGTTGCATATAATATCTAATTTTTGAGCAAATCTAGTCTTACACATTCACATGTAACAATATTTTCATGGATTTCTTAACTCACCCATAAGGATGGGGCGCACATCATGAAAACTCTAAAATGTCCTTTACAAAACTGGAAGTTTATTCCCGGTTCGCACCATTTATTGTAATTTTTTAGTGAAACCGGAAATATATTTCTGATTCCATACTAAATAATATAATATTAAGAATTTATTTCAAATTTGGTCTCACATACACACTTTATTCTATCGGTAAATAAAACAATTTGATTTAACAAAATAAAATCAATCGGTAAAATAAAACAATTTGATTTAACAAAATAAAATCAAACATTAAGATTTAATTTAGACAGATAAAAAATTTACCGTATGTTTTAGTCTAAAAATCAAGCATCAATGATTTTGCCTAGTTTTTAGACCAAACCATACGGTAAATTTTTCAAAATATTCAGTAATTTACAAATCTTTCTCTTTCACAATGCTGATTATACTTAATACTAATCTTGAAATGACAATGTTGTGCGTGTTAAAAGAAAAGTGCTATGATTATATTTCGAGAATTTTTCCTGCCACCCCCACTTGTACTTGGCCCCTCCCATTTTGTATGAAAAGTCAATTTTGCCCAAACCTTTCTCATTATTGAAATTCTCGGTACACCCTGCATTTTCTAAAAATTTGGACGATACCGAAAATTTGAGAGCACTGTCGGATTTTTCGCAATTACAAGTAAGTTTCCGGTAGTTTTATTAAAATTTCTGATATTTTATACCAGATTTTTCGAAAATTCCGGTATCACCCACCGTAGATTCCAAAATGTCTGGTATTTTCGCCCGAAAATTTCAAAATTTACGGTATTTTCCATTGATGCTCATACCAGAAATTGTGAAATTTCCGATATGCCAAAAATACCGGAAATTTTGAAATTTACGGTATGATCTATGTTTTTCAAAAATATCTTTTTTTTTCTTCATGTTTCTTGACTTTGTTTGCAGTGAGGACTAGAGGCAGAGACTGTTCTATTTCAGGCAAGACTACTTATTGAGCAGATGTTGTGGCTTGAGCAGCAGATGAAGCACAAACCTCTGAGGCGTAGGGTGATCGCTGTCGTTCGACCGGTTCTCACCGGAAACTGATGGCTAAGCAGGCCGGGTTAAGGTTTCGTGCACCTCGTCGACGGATTGCCAGACCTTCTACGGCAGTTGTGGAGCAGGTAGTTGTATCGGAGCTGGTGGTTCATGCGCCGATTATTGAGGAGCGGGTTACAGAGGTGGTGTAGGAGCCTGTGCAGGAGGTGGTTTAGGAGGTGGTTTAGGAGGTGGTTCAGGAGGTGGTGCCGGAGGTGGTTCCGGCGATGGTTTCGGAGGTGGTGTAGGAACCGGTTCAGGATACAGACACCACGACAGGTCTATCTGAGCCATCAGTGTGTACTGATGGTGGTTTCTCCGGAGGACCTTCTGACAGGTACGTCTTAACTGGTTATACTGACCATGTCGCGTATAAGATATAGCAGGGCGATGTAAGTATTATTAGTTTAGTTTAACGCTTAATGTTTTATTTGTATTACACTGTTTGATGCATACTAATTTATTGTACTTATGTTGTTTTGTTTTAGGAGCGTCATACTTTGAAGGTGACTTATCATGGGTCGAAGTTGAAGAACTTCCCTGAGACTCTAATGCCTGAGCAGGTGAGGAGGCTAGTTGAGGAGTTCAAACTTGAGGACTTTGCTGGATGCTAATTGACGATGTTGGACGCCTCCTGCTATCAGCTTTTGTTGAGAGGTGGCACCCAGAGACAATTTCCTTCCATCTTCCATTTGGAGAGATGACAGTCACTTTGGATGACGTGGATGCTCTATTCCATCTACCGGTAGCTGGTACGTTTTTCACACCAGTTCATAAGGATCAGGCGACAGCGGTGCGCATGATTGTAGATGCGTTGGAGGTGGATGATGCGGAGGTCCTACAGGAGTTTGGCGAGACTCGGGGATTTCACCTCCGCATGTCTTGGTTGAGGACTACGTATAAGACGTTGGTGGAGGCACGTAGGTTTTAGGTTGCCGCTAGGGCGTACATGCTACATCTGGTGGCATGTACTCTCTTTGCGGACAAGTCTGGAGTGTACATTGATGTACGTTACCTATCTCTATTCATCGCCCTAAACAGTCCCACTTAGGCTTAAGGAGTGGCGACACTGACGATGTTGTACATGGCGCTTGATGTTGCTTCCCGTTCTGATACCAGACAGCTTGCTGGTTATCTTAGCCTGTTGCAGGTATGTTATAAATTATTAGATTTTTTTTAATAATTATTAAATTTTCATATAATAATTTATTTATCCTTATTTATGCAGTGTTGGATATACGAGCACTTCCCTCACATCTGTGACAGGAGGATCCAGTGAGTGGCAGCTAGGGACCCACGTGCGAAGAGGTGGAAGGCCAGCCAGACCCATCTTGGAGGTGTGACAAAGTACAAGAGGAGGTTGGATGCTCTGACCCTAGACGACGTCATCTGGACACCATACACGACTCATCGCCTGCACCATCCTTTTGAGGTATCCACTTTATATTCAGGGCATATCAGGTGGGAGGGCTATGTGACTAGGCACTTGCCTGAGCGATGTCTACGGAAGTATGGTTATGTCCAGGGCATCGCACGACCGGTACCATGCGCCCCAGATGGTGGCATTGATTGGTGGTTTTAGAACCACATCATCACCTCCCCTCGGGAGATCATGGATGCAATCGTCAGGGTTCAGGAGCCCAAGTAGTGCGAGGATGGATTCTTGGAGTGGTTCCTTACTGTGTCACACCCTCGGGTCACACCACCGACTCCAACATCTGATGTCCCGGGGCCTTCCGGTACCAGAGAATCTTCCGATCCACCATGGGGTTGGTGAACCCCGATGGTGAGGTTTATCAGGGTTTATCTAGGTTGGCCGATATTGCCCGTGGAGGGCGTATGTAGATTTTTATTTGTATTATTATATTATATATATATGTTGTGACAAACTGATATCTAGTTTATTGCATAATATTTTTTAGTTAATACTTTTTCTTTCGATTACATAAAGAAGACAAAATAACACAAATAAGAAACTCGAATAAGTTAAGAAACATCAGATGACACAAAAAAAATAAACAGTACTTCGATACTTAAAAACCTAGGAACTACCGGATTCAAATTCATCTGGATGCTTTAGACACTTTATTATGTCATCAACAGATCTTCAGATCTCCACGTCCAACTCGATCGGACCTTTGGTTATCCTACGACAAAATGATTTCCACATGGCCTTCACATCTTCATCATTCTTCAGCTCGATTAGGTTGTATTTCACCCAACCATTTGTACCAATGTAATCCTCTCAAAACTCGATCTTTGTCACCCTTCTGTTCTCGGAATCATGCAGAAAACCGTTCAGCGTTTCCTTCAATGCGACGAAGGACTCAGATCCATCTGGGAGCTTGAACTCAGCGGTAGGTTTGCGGCCGTTGTAATACATTTCTGCCTTAACCAGCTATTGAAAAAGAGGCATGTTGTTGAAATGTGATACCTTATAACCCTAAAACTCATATTTATACAAATTGTTATGCGTTCTAGACCACACAAAAGTGTCGGTACAATCTGGACCCTTCAAAAGTGTCGGCAAAATCTCAACTGTTGAAAAGAACAAGATAATGAAACATACCAGAAATTTCAGACTTTTGTGAAATTTTCGGTATATCGAGAATTTCAAAATATCCGGTATACCAAAAATTTCAAAAACACTTCTGTATTTTTGGCACATACCGTAAATTTTGACCAATTTGAAATTTCCGATATACCGGATTTTTTGAAATAACCCTCAGGTAGTTTGGGATAAACCGGAAATATACCAGAAATTTTGAAATTTCCGGTATAACGGAAAGTTAAAATCGGTCTATCGGAAATTTCGTCCGAAAATTCCTTTGTAAATTGTCAAAGGTAAAATCAAAATTTAAAAATTTGGGGATGCCAGGAATAATTTTAGGGGTGGAGGAAAGATTATCTTATATTTCCTACCATATAGAACCTGAAGGCCCAAAAGGAAAGGGGGAAATGATTAAAAATGAAATGATAGATTTCCAATTTGTCACAAGAACTTTTAATAGACTTTAAGCATAAAAAAAATTGTTAGATGCAAACTCTACTTTTTTTTTCTCCATCAAATCTCCATAATATAAATCAAAGCCAGTAATATCATTCCCATCTCTCTCATCTCTAACTAATAAATGACTTTTTTTAAACTCATTGGCCATTAAAATAAAGAACCAAAACAGAACACATGAGAAATAATGAAAAAGAATAAGACAGAGAAAGATTGAAATTTATAACAAATTGAAATTACCCACCATTTATAATATAAAAAAAATTGAAATTTTTTCTACCAAAATCAACACATCACAAATTGGGAAGAGACGATAAAAATTAGGTTTTGAGAAGAGAAAGAGGACGATGAGATGAGAAGAAGAGAAGACGAGTGAGAGAGAGAGGATGAGAGAAGAAGGATTCATAAATGATGATGATGTGGTACAATATTTAAAGAATTATCAATTTCTAGGATTCTAAATGGCAATGTTTGATGAAAAATGTTGAGTTTTTTTGTATGATAGATAGATGTAAATTTAATCTAACCTGACATAAATTTATTAAATCAATAAATATCACACTAATGTTTTTAAAAAAAGTAGATTTCAATTTCTAAAATCTACAAAATATGAAATTTAGATATAAGAGGGGGAAAAATCTAAAAATTAATAAATAAAAAATAAAATGAAAAGTTAAAAAATTGGGAAATTAAAAAGAGAACCAATATTGAAATTAAGTCAATATAAAATTGATTCTTATTGGTTTATGCGGATTAGAGGAGAATGAAACTTTTATAACTGCTAAAGTTGAATAATACTTTTGCAAAAACTTGCGCATCCAGGGAATCGAACCCTGGTCAGTACCGTGGGAGGGTACTATGATACCACTACACCAGATGCGCTTCATACTGAACAGTTCAATGTATGTTATTTGTCAAATTTCAACGCTTCTTTAATGAAAGAATTCAAAATCCCTACCTACTTGGAATCCTTCCTAAATCATTCCCAAATTGCGATATCATCTTCCTCTCCTTCTCAATTTCGACTCCCTGGTATGCCTTTGCACTTTTAGCTTCAATTCATTTCGTTTTCCAATTCTTGCTGCATTTTTTTGTTTTGTTCTCAATCTAGTAATGATTTTTTAGCACAAACCCAAACATGTATAACAATATCTGGTATTCCTATGATGCTTTTTATGTTTTGTTGCTTTTGATGTTGATGCTTTGTTGTATGGCTTGTATCACTAGTCTACATGTCTTATTTTTAATATTGTTTTTCATTGAACCATTGATCTTTGAATAGTTTTATCTATAAACCTGTAAGGGAATAATGGAATTCTTCCAGCAAGGTTTGTTTGATTGGAGATGATGGTGGGATGAATAGTTTGCCTCGAAAATATAGTATCCCATTGATGATTTGATAGTCGGGATAAGCTGCTCTGTCCTGAATTACTTTTGCCATGAGTTTTTGTGAAGGCCCATCATTTTCAAGCTGTGCTTTTAGTTGAACAATAAAGTTCCAGTGAGGCACAGTTAGAATGTAACGTTGAGATGTCATTTCGGGAATGCGAGAAAGTGTATCAGGGACTCGATTTTGTGCTCCAGGTTTATACACTATCTCATATGAAAATCCCAGCAACTTGACCAAGTAGAACTGCTGCTCTGGGGTCTGAGTAACTTGGGTCATGAGTTCCCGAAGACTACGTTGATCAGTGTGGATCACAAACTTGCGTCCTAGTAAATACGTTCGCCATTTCTTCACCGCTGAAGTGATTGCGCACAATTCCCTAACGTAAATTTTTGGCTGTAGTAACATATAGGGTGATTGTTCTGGATGAGAACTGCACCCATTCCCACCCCAGATGTGTCTGTCTCAATGACAAAGTCCTCTTCAAAATTTGGCAGAGCTAGAACAGGGGTAGCTGTCATGGCTAGTTTAAGGTGCTCAAATGCTTTGTTAGCAATGCCAGTCCAGATAAAACTATCTTTCTATAGAACCCTGTTAACCCCAGGAAACCTCTCAATTTTTCACATTTTTTGGGCAAGGCCAAGCAAGCATTGCCTGAATTTTCTCGGGGTCGGGCCCGACTCGCTTAGCAGATACGATATGACCCAAGTAAGAAATGGATTTCTGAGCAAAGAAACACTTAGAGAGTTTGAGGTAGAAAGTGTAATCCAATAAGCATTGGAACACAACCTCTAAATGGTGAACATGGTCCTCCCAAGTCTTGCTATACACTAAAATATCGTCCAAAAAAAAAGGCGATGATAAACCTGCGTAGAAATGGCTGAAAAATGGTATTCATTGTGGCCTGGAACGTAGAGGGAGCGTTACAGAGCCCAAACGGAATGACCAGGAACTTGTAGTGTCCTTGGTGAGTTCGAAAAGCTGTCTGAGGGATATCGTTCGGGTGCATACGTATTTGGTCGTAGCCGGAACGGAGGTCCAATTTTGAAATCCATTCAGTGCCATACAGTTCGTCCAGGCGCTCATCGATCGCCGGAATAGGAAATCCGTCTTTGCAAGTGATTGCATTAAGACCGCGATAATCAACGCAAAATCACCATGTGCCGTCTTTCTTCCGCACCAAAAGAACCGGTGAAGAGAAGGGGCTGGAGCTGGGTTGAATGATACCATTAGTCATCATTTCCTGGATTTGACTTTCAATCTCTTGTTTCTGAAAATGCGGGTATCGGTAAGGATGTATGTTAACTGGGTTTGCACTTTCAATCTTTTGATGTTGGTGATTGAGTTTTTCTTAAGTTGAAACCACATGGTCAACTCACATTTGAGGCCAGGATTAACCCCAAACTCTCTCCTCGTTACTATAGCCCTTTTAAGGTGGTGGATCGCATCAGAGAGGTAGCCTACAAGCTTCAACTTCCAGGGTCTTCACACATTCTCCCAGTTTTTTTCATGTGTCGTTGCTCAAAAAAGCTATAGGTAACTTTGATGTGCAGAAGGAGTTACCCCCTGAGTTGGAGGCAGACACCGGCAAGACCTTGGAACCGTCTACTACGTTAGCCAGGAGGACAGTGAGCAAGGGGGGCAAGGCAATCCAACAGGTACTCATTCAGTGTAAAGGACAAGGGGTGGAGGACCACATGGGAAGGTGAGCTCAACATTCGAGGACAATTTCCCAAGCTGCGACTTGAGGACAAGTCTTTGTCTGAAGGAGGAAGTATTGATAGAGAATTGGGCCTGAATGAGGGAACTGCTAATCAGCCCAAGGCGTGCAGAGTGTATGAAAGGAGAAGTAAGCTAAGTAAAAGGAGTGATGAGCTGGCAATAGTTGCAACTAACTGATTGTGAGCAGGAGTACGCAACTATGTAAGGGGAGAGATCATAGAGGGGATTGAGATATTTTGTATTGAGTTTGTTAGGCAGAGAGATATTTTGTATCGAGATATTTTGTATCGAGTTTGTTAGGCAGAGAGATTTTCTCTGTAGGAGCTTAGCTCTATGACATGTTTGGTTCCTTGATCATTATCAAACAATGATTAGTAATTGTGAAATAAGATTTGACCGACTGTGTACATGTATTTTAGTGTAGATTAGTGAAATGTTCACTACAACTACAATCACTCTCACAAGCAAGATTTCTCCTCTAAAGTCTAAACATATAGTTTTCTTTTCATAATTCAGCGATTCGAGGAAATACGCAGACCGAAGAAACCCAACTCAAAGCTTCCATATTTAGAATCCAAGCTGCTGCCATCATTGTAATAAAATCTCATATTTTTGTGATTTCATTAACTTTCTTGTTTGCATAAAATGTTAATATTTGTTATTTGGGATTATTTAGAATCCAGCTTTCCTGTTTGCATAATCCACTTATTGTAGAAGGCACTCAACTAAAGTTAAAAAGCAAAAAATTTAAAGGTTTTATTGAAACCCAGAAAAATGAAGTGCAAGAAAGGT
Organism: Vicia sativa; assembly: GCA_021764765.1. Classification (NCBI taxonomy): domain Eukaryota; kingdom Viridiplantae; phylum Streptophyta; class Magnoliopsida; order Fabales; family Fabaceae; genus Vicia; species Vicia sativa. Next base: position 100,505,084 of record CM038795.1, on the reverse strand, counting down.
GTTTGATGAAATGTCACAAAGATATTTGGTTTTGTGACAAATTTAGAGAAAATAAGATATTAAATCTATTAGCTATTATGCAACAAAAGAATGAATTTTGTTTTGATTTTAAAGGCAATGGTGGATTATATAGCTTATAGTCTGGATGCCACTTTCAGGTTTATTATAATCAGTTGCAGCACAAGTTTCCTCAGTTGTTATATAAACGAAGGAAAAGAAATTTTGGTTCCATTCATGTTAATATCCTGACTTGTTACTTAAGTAGCCTAATTTCTTCATTTGAGTGATTACTGCTATGCTAGTGGTATTGTACCTTTATTGATGGACAAACATATTTGATTTGAGTTTTTACATTTGTATCTCGTGCCCGCTCTATTGTAGTTTGTAATATTAGAAATTTATGTACAAAATGCTTACATTTGCATAATTATTTGAGTTATTTATGTGTGTACCTATAATATGTTCCAATATGTAATGTTTTCCTGACCGTTACTGCTTCACCAGGGCAAAGGAAAGAAAGCTCTGAATAAATAGCTGACAAGCTGGAAGGGTGCAGTGATCGATAGAAGGAATGAGGATCGTTGGACTGACCGGAGGAATAGCAAGTGGCAAGAGCACTGTTTCCAATTTATTCAAGTCTCATGATATCCCTGTTGTCGATGCTGATGTAGTTGCTCGCGTATGTTTCTTTTCCGTGTGTTTTTTAGTTTTTAGGTTTTCTTTTAATGTGAGCAAATTCCTTACAAGTTCCACGGTTATTGGGATTTGAATTACCAGGAGGCTTTGAAGAAAGGGAGCGGTGGATGGAAAAAAGTCATTGCGGCATTTGGGGAGGAAATTCTACTAGACAATGGGGAAGTTAACAGACCAAAACTTGGCCAAATCGTTTTTGCAGATCCCGATAAGCGTCAATTTCTCAACCGGTATTCTAAATTTATGTTGCGTGAACCATATTAAATATTATTTTATTTTATGTTATTTACATTGAAATTCTGGTTGTGATGGTTGCTTTAGATTGTTGGCTCCTTATATATCATCGGGGATCTTTTGGGAAGTTGCAAAGCTGTGGTTGAAAGGTTACAGGGTCATTGTTCTTGACGTCCCTTTGTTATTTGAGGCCAAGATAGACAAGTTCACAACGCCCGTTATTGTTGTGTGGGTTGATCATGAAACACAGATTCAGAGACTCTTGGCAAGAGACAAGTCTAGCGAGGAGGATGGTCGGAATAGGATTAATGCTCAGATGCCACTGGACGATAAAAAGAGTAAAGCTGATATAGTAATAGACAACACGGGTTCACTAGACGACTTGAATGAACAATTTCAAAAGGTTTTGGTCCGGGTCACTGGACCCTTGACATGGTGTCAATTTTGGCGTTCTAGGCAGGGCGTCTCGATCATTCTTGCTTCACTTTCCTCAGGCGTTGTTCTATGTGCGAAGGCATTCAACAACAACAGGTGCGAAGGCATTCAACAACAACAGGTCATAGCCACTTCCCTATATTGTGATTTGTGAAGTGCTTCACGCTGTATCTCTTTCTAAATTCCCAACAAATAGATGTCATACTACAATCCAAGTTTCGAGATGATATTATAATTTACTTGTTTATTATAGAATTTATTGCACACCATTACTGTTAGGGTACTCCAAAAGACAAGATATGGAATATTGATAATGGTAATGGCAATCACAGGTAATTTGTCCATAGACCTGTCAAACCATTGGCTTGCATAAGTGGAAGATATCATGGTTTCCATTATCATATCGTGCAGTATTGATATGGATGTTTTTGTTGTAATGTTGAATGTTACTATTTGCCAATAGACTCAGTAACATCAAATATTCTTTTTCTAATGATTGATGAATTGAAGTGCAACTCCTACACTTCAGTCATAATCCATGTTTTTATTATTAATTATATATTTTGAAGCACCACTATTGTACTATTATGCAAGTTGCTTTGATTTTATATTTTTCTTATTTCTAAAGATTAGGTGTATAACATGCATGCATACATTTACTGTGTGATATGAAGAAGCTGTACAATTTGGTGACTGGCTTCAATATTTTGAAGATAAAATTAAAATGAAGAGATTTGCACTTATAGCAAGTAGGTGCTTGCATGATTAACTCATTATCCTCTACACCCAATTCAACAATATAAATAAATGCATGTCTCAACTAAGGATCAATTGGTTTACTTATTGATCAAGCCATTGCCATCATACAAGTTACTGATGAGAACTTAATTTTGGGTTGTATTAGATTATATTAGTCACTAGAAATTCATATCTTTCTTGAAGTAAAAAAGATAAAAGTAGCAGATATGTACACTTGAAAGCCTCTTCTTTTAGGAGGTACTTTTATTTTAATATACTAGTTACTGAATATTCTCTTTGGAATCACGTGATTGAATCACGTAACTTGATGATTTAAATGTCATAAGTATATAATATAGGACAATGGTGATTGCTTTTGTGGGATATACTTGTTAAAAGGACGTGGTATCCAACACTAAAAGAATGCTTTGATGATATCTATCACTTTTTTTCTTTTATTTATTTATAAATACTATCCCGCTTCATATTAAATTATAAAAATATTAATATTTATTTGGAATTATAAGATAGTTTATCATTTATTTCTATTATTTGTAATACATAAGTAACATAAGGGTTATATACTTATTAGAAGAAAGAGGTCATTCCCAAGAATTACCTAAATATAAGTCATTGCGGCGTTTGGGGAGGAAATCCTAAATATTGTTCATGATATTCGTATGATATTCGCAAGAGGTAATTCAGAGTTTAATCTTATTATTTTATTTATTAAGAGCTTAAGTCTAGTGTCTTAAATTTTGAAGTAAAATTTATTAAGTGTCAAGTGAATCTAAGCATAATATCAGTGATGTAATACCTCCTTATATTAAACACTATTTATTTACACTATTTATTTAATGAAAATCATTATCTCAAGTAATATTAATGAGATTCATAGATTTCTGTCATTGAAAAATTAATATTAGAAAGTGTACAATTTTTAATAGTAAATATATATACGCATGTTCAATTAAAGTATTTGAATAAGATGATGAAATATATTAATAAAAGGTGTTATGTTCGAATCCATACATAGGTGCATTAATGTTAAATTTTTTGAATTAGAGTTTTATTTTTTGAATTTTCTTCAACTAAATCAAATGATTAATCTCTTCACTCACAAGCACATAATAGTCTATTTTTTAGAAAATAAAAATAAGTTGATTGATACGAGTACATATGTAAATCAGTCTTTAAAAAGTCTTTAAATTAAAAGCATTGCAAAGCCAACCACACCCACTTATACAAGCTTTCTCCATCCCTTAAGTTCCACTCCACTAAACTACTTACCAACCAAACTTCATTTCAAATGGCTTCACCCAAACCACCACCTCATCATCATCCACAACTTCTTTCTGGTTCAGATTCAAGTCTCAAGTATCAGGTAATCCATAATCAAACACACACTTTTAATTTTCTCTCTTATCTCAACTTCACTTTGATTACTACTAATTATTTATATATTTTATAGACATGGGTTTTGAAAGTCTTGATCCACTGTGATGGCTGCACTAAAAGAATCAAGAAAATTCTTCAAGGAATTGAAGGTATATTTATGTATACATTATATATGTTTTTTTTATGAACATTTATATATGCATGTGTTTTCATGATATTTTTCATGCAATATTTCTATAGATAGAAGAGTTAAATATATATTTATTTTTATATAAATTTTAGTAAAACATTATTAATCATAGTATATATGTTTGTGACAGGTGTTTACACAACAGAAGTTGATTCTATGCAGCACAAGGTTACAGTTACAGGCAACGTTGAAGTTGAGACTCTCATCAAAAAGCTTTCAAGATCAGGAAAATCAGTGGAACTTTTGCCACAAAAACCACCTGAGAAGAAAGATAAAAAACCTTCAACAAAATCAAAGGAAGTGATCAAGGAAGACCAAAAGAATGGTACTGAGCCAGATGATGAAAGTGGTCATGATCATGAAGATTGTATAGATGATGTAGGTGAAGATGGTGGTGAAGAAGATTCAAATCATAATGATGACGGTGATACTGGTGGGGGTGATAATAAAAGTGAAGCGGGTGCTAAAAAGAAGAAGAAAAAGAAAAAGAAGAATAAAAGTGCTTCTGTAACTTCTGTTCCTCTTAACAATAATAATGATGGAGGAGAAAAAGTGATTATTAGTACAGAAAAAATTGCTTCTCCCAAGGAAATTATTGTCCCTCCAGTACTTCAGCAACAACAGCATGGTTATGGTTATAATAATCCATATCCACCACATATGTACTATTCACACCCTCCTATTGCTCATGCACCACCACCTTATGGGTTAAGCTATAACACATCCTATCCTGTTAATAGTTCTTCTGGTTATTATGTTGGGGGACCTATAATGCCTATGCATGCTAATTACTCTAGAGCTCCGCCGCCTCCTCCTCCGCCGTCTCATCCGATTAATAACTATCGTTATCATGATGAATATGAAGGTGGATATTGCTCCATTATGTGACATGAAGTTCAAATGGATGATGATGATGATGATGATGATGTGTATTAGTTGCTAGTGTTGTTGCTTGTTGATTAGTGCTAATATTTGTATTATGTGCTACAAAATTTGAAATTAACTACTAGTTAATAAAATCAAGATTTGGAAAATTTTAGTATTTTAGAATTAAAAAAAAGGCCAATAGCATTATAATGCTCCGCAATTTGTAGGACTAAAAGTCTCTCTTTCACTCTCTATGTTATGCATAAAGTATATTTTGATGTACAAAGTTTAGTTTTCTTTTTGATAATCTTTATTTACATGCCATGCTTTTGGTAATTCACATGCACGCAAGTGAGCTCTAGCTGGCCAACTAATCTTAGCTACTAAGTATAATTTACTAAAAAGAGTGATTAATAGAACCAAAAGAAAAAAGATGTTTTTTGTATTTCTCTCTTTTTTTTTTTGCTAGCTTTGGCCCAAACCCATGTTTTTAACTTTTCAATTGTGAAATTCTTACTTTACTACAATAGGTATAGACAAAGGTGGAATGAATCTAAACTAAATAGAGTAAACGTTTTGTAATGTTTATGTCCCTTCAAATTAGAGGATTTTCTTATTATATATATCATATTAGGTCACTCCATGATAAAACGAAGTGGGAGTTTTCTAGATTCTAGATAAAATTATAGAATTATAAATATATAAAAAATGTGCATCAATTAATTAACGTAAAAAAAAGAAAAAGAGAACTTATGAACCCAGTCATGATCATCAATTAATGAGGTCTTCTTTGGAAAATATGTCAGTGAACCCATATCATAAAAGTATGTGTGGGTGATTGTGATTGTGTACTATTATCTCAATTAGAGTGTCAATGTTTGCATCATATATCCTCCAAACTTTTCTTCAAATTCTATAAAGTCACATGGAATAATTATGACTGCAAGACTAATTATTGGGTTAAAGAAATATTGAGATAAAATTTAGATGGCTAACTGTTACTCATATGTTACTTTTTAATTATCACTTTTTAAATTTTTATATATATCAAGATAACTAATGATTAAAAAATTTTCAATAATATTCTTAATTTTTTATTTAATATTCTCTCTCTCTATCTATATATATTGGGCCTATGTTTTGTATCTGTTTTCATTTGTTGTAAGGTCCATATAGCTTTTGTGTGATTGGTTGTTATTTTTACAGTGGTAACTATAACCGAATAAAGGATTGTTTGAAACTTTACTGGCAGAAGAAGCATGTTTTAATAGTGTGATTAGTGCGTCCGCAGTGTGTGCAGACCCTGTTGAGGCGTGAGGAAGATGGTTTATTTTTGGAATTATGGTTTCATTGCTTGTTCCCACCATGTGTTGAGTAGAGTTAATCTGTGATGCATAAGTAGGAACAATGGTGTCACCAGAAGACAAATCTAGAGGATGGAGTTCACGTTCTTGTTGAATCACAATGGAGAAAGCACGATCGATATCTGGAAGAGGTGTCATCATCATGATTTGAGATTTTGATGAAGAAAAGTTTTCATTTAAACCTTTCAAGAAACAAATGACATAGTCAAGACCCAACCTTACCACTAACTCTATCACCAGCACACCTTTGGTTATGAACACAAACTCAACAACTGAAACCGGTAAGCACTTAATCTCTTGGATCCTTGACATATGTGCCACTCATCACATCACCTTGATTCTTTTATCACATACAAAATCATTAAGATGATCCCTATCACTTTACCTAATGGTACTAATATTGTTGCCTCTATCTCTGGTAGCATTGCCTTCACTCCCTTCCTTACCATTCACAATGTCCTTTATCTTCCAACCTCTAATGTCAATCTTATATCTGTAGAAAAACTCATAAATATTCTTAATTGTCATTTGTCATTCTTTGCTAATACATGTCATATTCTGCAGAACATTTCCAAGAGTTTGATTGGTATAGCTAATCTGCACAAGAAGCTAGAGTTTTGATGATTATTGAACTTTAATGAAGAAGAAAGAGGTGGAGTTTTGATGATGAAAGAATGGAAATGATGGAGAAGGAATTTCAATTTTTGTTTTCCTCTTTGTGTGTGTTTGTGTTTTTTATGATGAATAAAGTTTGGAGGTGAAGTTTTGAAATTATATTTAGTGAGAAGGATTAATGAAGAAGAAACGTGAAAAAAAAAGTTACTGCATTTTTTCTTTGTAAATTTTTCTTCTGTTTTTATTTTCTATCCACTTTAGCCTCCTTATTTTTTAACCAGTGGAATATACGTCTTTTATTTTCAAAATGTAATAAAAAATAAAGAAGGAAAAACAAAATTCTGAACCCAAAAAAATTATTATTTTTAATAGGAAAATATATTTTTATTTATATTTGAATCATAAATATAATTGATTCATATATAATAATATTTCGAATCAACCATATATTTTTTAATACTTAAATATTATTTTTATACATTATTTAAAAAAATTGGATCCATAAAAAACTTATTCTCATTAAAAAAAATTAAGATTCACTCATTAATTTAAAAATATTTTAAATTAATTTTTTTTAAATAATCTATTTTTCTTATTTTCAAAACTCAGTATTATTTAAGTTTTTTTACATTAGAAAAACCACTTAAAGTAATAAATTCCATCTAAATTTGAGATTCAAGAAAAATTAATGAGTAATTAGAACTACCTTCTTCTATTTGCCACCACCAAAATTGATCGGCTTGGAGAAATGAGTTATTGGACGCGCAGCAACACTCTTCCTCCTTTTCTCCATTGTAACATTATCAAACATCAAATATTAAGACATTAACATCAAAACTAATATAGCATATTATAAAATACATAAAAACAACAATAAAAATCAACTTAAAAATTAAATAAAAAGAGAAAGCAAAAAAAATTATATTTGCTTCACTTGAGTTTGGATGATTCGGTCAAAATATTATTGGACAAAAGATTTGGATTAATTAAATCGATCTCTACATCAAAAAAGGGGAAGAAATCAAATCTAAACAGAACATACTTTTAAGATTTTCATTGTTACCATAAAAACCAACACATAAATGGCGTTAATGAGGGATTAGAAACAACACATAAATTAGAAATGAAACGGAGACATTGGAAACAACAACAAAAATTAGGGATTCAAATTTATCAATTTGATACCTTGAGTTAGATTCATCCATGTTGAAGTAAAAACCCTGAAAAACTAAAGAAGAAAATAGAAATAACAAATAAGAACGCACGACATCAGATATGGTAATAATATTGAAAAAAAGAAGAGAATTGGTGTGAATCAATGATGCATCCTTGAAGAAAGATACAAACTTACTGCAAAGAAGAGAGACAATTTTGAATTCGGAAGAGAAACAATTTTATGAAACTGTCGTAGAAGAAGATGCAAGGTGGAAAATGTGAAACCGTCGTTGAAAGAGTTATAAAGAGAAAAATGAAATTGGATTGTACCAAAAAGAGTGGTTGAAGCTTACCAAAGCACCTGAACTTTACCAAAGCACCCTTTCTAAAAAATTTCTATTTGGTCTATTTTTTAAGGGTAATGAAGTAACTTTGTCAAATGCTTGCACCACATTTATTTGGAGCAGATGCGTCACTCCCACAATTTTTTCCCATTTTTATTAGGGTAAAACAAGTCCAAAAAATATTTTTTGAAATAATTATATTTGGTGTACAAGTCATTAAGGCTGAATGTGATTTCCAAAAAAACTGTTGATTTTCTTTGAAAATAACACAGCCCAATGCAATCTTTCAAAACAAACTGTTCATTTTCTTTGACAACAACACTACCCAATGCATATTTGAATTTTCTGACTCTTTCTCTCATCTTTTCTCTCACGAACTGCTTCTTTCTTCCTCATTTTCTTTCTTCTCCTTCTTCTTTCTTCCTCTTTGTATCTGACTTTTTGTTTTTGTTATTTCAGGAGGTATGAAATCGGGATTCAAGCGGATAAACCAATGTTTTAGTTAGTTCAATCTATGTTGCTGCTGAACCCACATGTTATATCAAGGGAAGTTCATTTTTTTCCTGATTTTTGTTTCATTTTTCAGTGTTTATTTGTTTTTATGTTTGATAATTCATCAACAATGTTTTTTAGATCTTGTGTATGTTATGGCTTTAGATTTTGTTATGAAAACGCCATCGTTCCCTCCATCACAACAACATCACAGAAGCACCACAACCACTGCCACACACAACTCAACGCCGTCATTGGAGACTGTTCGAACTTATCTATGGATTACTTGCAGAATATCATAAATGACCCATTTATGCTCAACAGTGTCATCTTGGTGTTAGCCAACAAACAGGACCTGGTATGTGTATCTTCTTGATATGTGTTCTACTTCTTTTTTTCTGAGAAAAAAAATTAAAATTGTGCTTTAGAAAGTAGTTGCTGAATTGTATTCTGCTGGTGCATCTAATCAGAATAATTAGATAAATTATAATCCCTACAACTTTTGGAACAACGGGAAAAGCCTAAGGATGAAATGAATGAATTGTATAAAACCCATGAAGTTATTCAGTGAGTGGTTACTTGAATTGAATCTCTTTCCTTTTTGCATATTGCAATTGAAGAATTTTTTGTTTGAATTATTTGGTGATTTGATTTCTTGGATGTTAGGGCTTTAGATAAACAAGTTTCTATGTTGCAAATGGAATTAGCAGCGGCTAGGTGTTCTCGTGAAAAGAACTCAATGGCTCGGCCACGGTTCGGGAAGGTACTTCCAAGAAGAAGAAGGCATTTGTGGTGATAGGCATAAACACGGCTTTTAGTAGCAGGAAGCGCCGTGATTCCGTTAGAGAAACTTGGATGCCTCAAGGTAAAATTGTCTTACCTCAATTATTTTTTCTGTGAAGTTAGTTCTCGAGTTTTGCATCCCTATTTTTTAGGTATCTTGAGTTTAACTATGATGGATTAATTTCTGATAAGTCATGTTTCTGTTCCCTTTGTTTTGATATAGGCGAACAACTTCTTCAATTGGAACGAGAGAAAGGAATCATCATCAGATTCATGATTTACCATAGGTAATATACTCTGTATGATGATGCCATATTGTTCTCTCAGTGCATTATTCACCACATAATGTAGTCATTTATATGGATTATACTTAATGACACTAATCGTTTGCGATATTGCCATTTTTGTTTTAGTGCGACTTCCAACATTCTAGATCGAGCTATTGATTCGGAAGAAGCTCAACACAAGGACTTCCTTCACTGGTAAGGCGATATTATTTATTCTTACGGTTTTGTTTGAGAAAAGTATGGATGATTTGGCGGGACATTAATATTTGGTTTATGCTATCTTACGGCAACACGTGGAAGGGTATCATGAGTTATTCGCAAAGACAAAGACATTCTTTTCATTGTTGCATTATGGGATGCTGATTTCTATGTCAAAGTGGATGATGATGTTCATGTGAATTTAGGTATATTGATGTTCATGAACCTGGGTTCTGGAAGTTTGGAGAAGAAGAAAACAAGTACTTGAAATACTATCTGAGATAGCTCATGGAAACAACTTCTAGCATGTCAAAAAGGTGATTTCAAATTATTTCTATAAGCTTTGTTAAATAGTTTATGAATGCAACTTATAATTTATGTTAAAATGATTTGAGTTTAATTTATCTTTTTTTACATAAGCACTTATATCAATGCGCTAATTTGATTTCAGTTTAATTTTCAACACATTATTTGACCTTTGTGCAAGTTTTTGGATGATTGTTATGATAAGATTTGCTCTTGGAGGTTTAAATGGGTTTCTTAGACCAATGAAGGTAGCATCAATCAGCACATGTATCTAATGTTTCATTAATCTTTATTGAATAATATTGTTGATGTTGATTGATAATTTTGAACTTTAAAGAAACTGCTCTTAGGATTTCATTAGTTGAAAGAAAGATATGTGAATTATATTTATGCTGTGAATTATTTTTTGATTGTTTGAGGTAATGCGTGTGAGTGATGATGAAGATATTCGGAAATACTTTATTGTCTTCCATCAGTTTGATAAATTTCCTAATGCATTTGTTATTGTTGATTTCTGAGATTTCAGCGACAAGTAATTTTTTGGTTTTAACATATTATGAATTCAATAAACCTATTTTGTTTGTTTATTCGCCTTTCGATTTTGAATTCTGATATGTAAAGGGTGTGTCAACAACGATATTCTTATGCCCGCGGGCAAGATAATCATCGCTTGCACTTTCTCTGATTCTGGCACTTCCCCTTATTGATGCAACTCTTGATTTGAGCCACACACAAAGCATAAGGAAGATCATAAAAATTACTTTTCACACTCAACATGTAGGGGAAATATTTTTTGGGTGTTGTGGCACATATTAGTTTAACTGATGCATGGTTCTGCAGAAGCAGAGCAGGATTTACTTCCAGTTTTGGTTATGCACGGTTTTATGATGTTTCTTGCATGAGACATTTTTCTTCTAAGAGGTTTATTGGCAGCTTGGTTCTTGAAACATTTGAAGGTATGTGGTTGGTACAAGACTGTTTCCAAAGCTAGCAGATACTTATTTTGGAAACGAGATAGGATCTCTTGGATTTGCTAGATTGAAAGTATGGAAATTAATGGAATGTGGAATTGGTAGAGTTGTTATGGAAATAAACAAGGTGCTTTCTATGGTAATTTATTAACTGCTGGTGTGCTCAATTGGTGCAGGTTGGTGGATGGTGCTGTTAGGCTGCGGTCATAATCTGGTGCAGTTTGGAAGTTTGTTCCAAGTGCTGGCCTAATAACGTTAAGGAGTGATTCATAGGAATCTAGTGCTCTCGATTTGGAGCTGATACCGAGGCCAACTGGGAGTGCGTTTTATTGGAGTTATGCAGCTGGTTTTATAATTTGTTTAGCGGAAATCGGGACTGCATCAGGAAACCTTAGGTGTCAACAAACAACAAAATTGGTAAAATCATCTGTATATGGAGGTTTCGTCGCGATTGAATTTGCAGCAAGGATGGTCGAAACAGCTGAATGACAACAAATAGTTCATTCTGGCAGTGGAATTTTGGAGGATTATTCTGATGTCAAGAAGGTGGAGCTGGATTTCAAAAATTGAGTATATAATTTTAAGGTTGTTGGAAGCACATGTGCTATATAATATAAAAGAGATCCGGGAAATGCAGGTGGAATATTTATAGGGAAATAGGTGGTATGTTTTTTGTTGTTTTGTATGATGCAGAATTGTAACAGATAGATATGACCCTTGTGCTTGCAATGTATCGTGAACTTATTCTTGCTTGCTTGTGCTAAGAAGCTATTCAATAATTTGCCTTTTTACAAAAATTGCTGGTGTGCTATATATGGTGTTCATTACTATATTTTATGTATCTTTTCAATTTGTCCTTTGTTTTTCGTTGTGGTTTTCTATTATCTACATATATTATTGTTTGTTTTTTGTTGTGCTTATTTTTATCTAAATAAATTGTCCTTTGTTTTTTTGTTTTGTTCTGGTTATCTTTTATCTACATAAATTGCCGTTTATTTTATATTGTGGTATAGTTTAAAATTTTTAAAAATGTTTATAACAAATTAAAAGAATAAAGTTAAAGAAAATAAGTTTTCAGGTAGTAAAGATATTTTATAAACAAAATATATATTATTGACAAAAATATTTTTATGTGTATTACTAATAATAAAGACAGATTATAATGTTATTATAATTTCATTTGTAAATTTTAAATACTTATAAAATGTTTTTTTATAGAAATTTTGTCCCGTGCGAGCACGGGTATACTTGAATCAGATCACAAATCAGTTTTTCACTATCCTCCATGAGTTTAAAATGTTTCATCATTCTGCAGATACTTGCAAATAACCCACAATTGAAGAACTCCACCAAATCTTGGAATTGAAGAACTTATATTTAATTTTAATTCGATACTTTAACAATATATCTTTTGAATGGAGACATTATTTTCATTTATTTTTATCATATTTATATGGAAATTATTTTGAATGGTGACATAAATATGTTTAATTTTTATGTATGATTTGATTCTATAAAATATTATGATCAATAAAATTTGAATTATCTTTTAATATTATAGATTTGATACTGTTTCATATTGTAGCAATATTATGTACATTATAATATATAAAGATATGAAAAAAATTAAATCAAAACTTTACAAATATATCTTTTGAATGAAGGTATTAATATTATTTAATTTTAATATATATAGAAATTATTTTGAATGGTCACATTAATACATTTTATTTTTATGCATGATTTGATTTCAAAAAATTTATGATCAATAAATTTTGAATGGAATTATAATTTAACCAATAAAATTTTCTACCGACTTCTAAATATATTTGTGTATATTTTTCGAAAGGTTACATTTATATTCTTGAAAAAATTAACGTAGTTTAAACGATGTATTGTTAACTATAAATATATTGTTAATAAAATTAACAAAAAAGTATATTATAAATATATAAAAGGTAAAGTAAATAAGAACTCTAATGTTTATCTTAAATATTTAATTTATCATTTTAAAAATGTAAGAATAAATATTATTTTGTAATTATTTAGATCCTTATTTGACCTAAAATTAATTATTTCAATTTTTATAAAAAGGTTAATAAAACAAAACAAAATCAATTGAGATTTGATAATTTTTTTAAGTTTATGAAATAACTAAAACATATCATAATCTTTTCAAATTAACTTTATAATTGTAATCATGATAAAAAATATTGAATAGTAATCATGAAAATTTAATGATAAATGTTAATCATAAAAAATTATGATAAAATAAAAAAATTATTGATATAATCATTTTAATAAATTGAATAATTTATAATTGATTTTATAAAGGTGAATAAAAATCATGTATTTTAAAGAAATATTTATTTAAAGAAATATATTTTACAAAGGCGAATAAAATTCATGTATTTTAAAGAAATATTTATTTAACTAATCATTTATTCAATTATATGTATAGTAACTTTATTAAAGAGTTAATTGATCAATTAATTCAATTAAATCATTTTCAAAATATTAGTTGATGCATTAAAAATCAATTTAATGTAAATAATGGAAATAAAATATATAATATTGGTATAATTTTAAATAGTATTTAGAAAGTAGTTTAAGAAAAAACTATATGATTTTGAATGTTATTGATATATTTTTTAAAAAATGAAAGTCATGTCATATCCACAAACATTTTTATATGATCTTTTACTATATCGGTTTCTCTTGATTTAGTTGAATATATGTTTTTGAATATATTGTAGGATATAATTTTTTGGCATACCGGTTTGTTAACTCATCTGGATTCACGGGTAGATGTGAACATATCTATGAGATATCAATTGTACTGATATTAATAACTCATCTAGATTCACGGGTAGATGTGAATGTATCTATGAGATATCAATTGTACTGAGTTTGTTAACTCATCTAGATTCACGGGTAAATGTGAACGTATTTATGAGATATCAACTGTACTGGGTTTGTTAACTCATCTAGATTCACGCGTATTTATGAGATATCAACTGTAGAGTGTTCATTTTAATGTCAATCTTTTAAATTTGTTTTACTGTTGTTTTATATAGTTGAAGTTAGAAAATCGAATGTACGATTTATTATAAGTATAGATCAATACTTACAAGTTTGTGTATATTATTAGTTTATATTAAAAACTATAAGAATGTTAACCGATTGAAAAATGAATTCAAACTTTACAAATAATGATTTAGTAGACATGTATAAATGAGAATAAACTACATATATTGAAAGTAATTAATATTTTGTATAGTTAGAATAAGTTACATATTTACATAGTTTATTAATTTTTGACGGGGTACAGTCAAAAATTAATAAACTATATAAAATTTATAAATATCATCTAACAAGAAGATAATAAAATTGAAATGTAACGAGAAGTTGTCATACATTGTAGGATGTAATATTTTTTTAGAATTAACTCATATGGATTCAACTGGGTTTGTTAACTCATGGATCTACGGGTAGATGTGAATGTATCTATGAGATAGCAACGGTAGGCTGTTCATTTTAATGTTCATATTTTAAAATTTTATATTGCTATTGTTTTATATAATTGAAGTTAGAGAATCGAATGTACGATTTATTATAAGTACACGTGCTTAAAAATTTATGTATATTATTAACTTATATTTATAATTATAAGAATGTTAACCGATTGGAGAATGAATTCAAACTTTACAAAAGATAATTTGATAGACATGTAATGTGAATCACGACTGGAAGTTGTCATACATTTTATATTTGGAAAATATGCTAATATCTAAAATTGGTTTAATAATACATTTTTACAATTAATTATTTGGATTCAATTAGGGTTTGTTAACTCATCGAGATTCACGGGTAAAATGTGAATGTATGACAACCAACTATTGACTGGTCATTTTAATATCTATTTGTTAACTATTTTTTTAATTGTTGTCTTATATAATTGAAAATACGTTGTCATACTTAAAAAATATAAGAATGTTTTATTACATGAAAAATTATGTTATATGAAATTGATCGACGCAACAAAGACGTTAGTTACTAGTTTGGAAGAAAAATATTTTTTTTTATAGATTTTTAAACAACGGTTAACTTTCTTATATGATAGCTAGGCAGCTCACCCACCTTTATCTTTCAACGTGAAAAATATCCTTTAATAAATAAATTAATTAATATCAAATTAATAAAAAATTCCTTTTTAAATTTTTAAAGATAATATTAACATAAAAGTGTTTATTGCCACATCATCAAAATAAGTGACATGTCACTAAAATTAGTTCCAAATTTGGTGGGAGACTAATATTCAAAACAAAACTTAAAAACAGGATAAAAAAACATGATTATTAAAATAGGAGGATCGACTTAGGCGATGTTTGAATTGACCGTGAATATAATTGATTTTGAGATAATTAAATTTAGTAGAATTGACTTAAAATTGGATACAATAACATTGATGTAATTGTTATCAATGTTGTTTGGATAATTTTATTAAAATTGATTTTGAATGATATAATTACTAGAATATTAAAAAAATTATAAGACAAACAAAAAAGAAAAGAAATAATTGATAAAAATTAAAAAGGATAAAGAAGATAAATTAAAAAAAGTTGTAAGAAATAATATATAATAAATATATAAATGATTCTACTAAACTTAAAAATGATATAGCTTTTAGTAGAATTGTTTTTGGAAGAGGATAATTGATTTTAGAAAAATATTCAAATAAAAAGAAAAAAAAAACAATTTTTAAATTGGAAATGCTTTTGAGACTTATAGAAGCTAATCTAAACATATACTTATAAAATAAAGGACTAAAATTATAATTAAATCTACTTATTAATTTAATTAAATATCATTTACTATTTGCACTTTTATCAAGCAAAAGTCTTTAAAATATCCTCTCTTTAAACACATGTCAATAAATCTATGGACACCTAATATTTTTATTTTAAAACTATTGATACATTAACTATTTAATATTGTAAGAAGATGACAATTTAATAGAAATACATGAATTAATAATTTGTATAATTTCATTTACATAAAATCAAAAAACTAAATACAGTTAACTGGTTAAAAATTAATTTTATTGTTTATAATTAAAGTATGATAAAGTATATAATTTATCATTATTATTTTATAACATCAATTTTTTTCATATTATATTTTATATAAAAAATAAATTATTTTAACACATTTTTATAATATTAATATTATTTCTTTATAATTATAATTTAAATGTTCAAAATTCATTTCAAATTAAACCGCACTAATAATTTGATTTTTTACTTTAAAATTGATTTAATCTGCACCACACTCTACACTATATGAGTTTATCTATTAAACTATATAACACGTTTAAATAAACATATTTGCCATTCAATTTTAATTCACCAAAATGACACATTCATTTTTTGAGCACCACAGAAGCACACAAGCATATTATCCACTTGTTTATCCCTTGAATAGACAAATTAATCCTTAAACTCGTCCGCATATCATTTTCAAACCTTTTAACATCATCGCAATCGCAAACCCGTGAAGTTGCATTGTAACAGAAAACCACACCATTTTCACCGATCCAATGGCCACCGTAATCGACGGCAAAGCCGTTTCACAAACCATCCGATCTGAAATCGCCGACGAGGTTCGTCTCCTCTCCCAAAAGTACGGCAAGGTAAGTAACGGTAACCCCATCCCAATTAATCGCTAAATTCTCGTCACCAACGTCATCGTAATCGCGTTAATCGTTGCAGGTTCCGGGACTTGCAGTGGTGATAGTAGGAAACCGAAAGGACTCTCAAAGCTACGTTGGAATGAAGAGAAAAGCGTGCGCTGAATTGGGAATCAAATCCATTGATATCGATCTTCCAGAGGATGCTTCTGAAGCTGAAATTATCAAAAATGTTCACCAATTGAACGCTAACCCCGATGTACATGGTTTGTATTGGTAAAGATAAAGATCCAGTTATGCTGATAACATAGATACTATTATTATGCGTTGTTGTTATATTTGTAGGTATATTGGTTCAACTTCCATTGCCTAAGCATGTAAATGAAGAGAATGTTTTGACTGAAATCAGCATTACCAAGGATGTAGATGGTTTCCATCCTCTCAACATTGGCAAGCTTGCAATGAAAGGAAGAGAACCTTTGTTTCTTCCCTGCACTCCCAAGGTTAGTAAGACTCTTCATTATTCTCATTTATTTGGAATTTCGAGTGGACTCAATTGTGTCAATACGATAATAATTATAGGGTATACGATGATTTTGATGTTTGGACTAGTTAAATTATATGGTAATATGTTCTTATAACATGTTATGAAAAGATGATTTTGAAGTTTAGACTAGTTGAATTACTATACTAGGGGATAAAAAAGCTACTCCGGGTTATTCAAATATATTTGTTTATCCTTTTAGGCAAACTATAGTTTTCATTAACGTGTTGGCAATTTTCTATTGAATGAAATCTGGTGTAAAATTTATTGGTGGCATCAATTTTTTATTTTTATTGGTCTAATGCACAATTTTTAATTATGAGATAGCTTAAGCTGAGACATTGTTGCAATTTATGAATTTCCCCAGTTTTGATTTTAACAGCTCATGCTGATCAAGAACGAACAGTAACAAGTTAGCTTTGGTACAATTTTCTTGAAATTGTGTATCTTATTTGCATATGCTACTTGTATACAGGGATGTCTTGAACTATTATCACGAAGTGGTGTCAGTATAAAGGGGAAAAAGGCTGTTGTGGTTGGTAGAAGCAACATTGTTGGATTACCAGCTTCATTGCTTCTTTTGAAAGCAGATGCTACAGTTACCATTGTTCATTCACACACAAGTCAACCAGAAAATTTCGTACGTGAAGCAGATATTGTTATTGCAGCAGCAGGACAGGCAAAAATGGTAACTAGCTTAACAAATTTTACTCTATCTTCAATCTTTATATCCATTATCCATCTGTGTGCAGTTTTTGTCAACTTTCAAATTTAGATGGTTTTTTCCTTGGTCCTAGTTTTTAACTCGTTGGTGCTCTTAGGACTCTCCAACACTTTTAAAGTTGAAAGATATTTCCTTTAACGACATTTGTATACAATACCAGTCTGACAACAATTGTTGTTCAGGGCCTCATACTCCATCAAATATATCTACGGTTCATTGTCTTCACTGATATAAAGCTTGTTTAATTCATAATAATATATTCTACTTTGTTTCTAGATCAAGGGAAGCTGGATAAAACCTGGAGCTGCAGTGATAGATGTTGGCACAAATTCTGTGGATGACCCAACTAGGAAATCAGGTTATCGACTTGTCGGAGATGTAGATTTTGAGGAAGTATCTAAAGTTGCTGGTTGGATTACTCCTGTTCCTGGTGGTGTGGGTCCAATGACAGTCACAATGTTGATGAAGAATACCTTGGAGGGTGCTAAACGCACCTTTGAGCAGAATAACTAAATATTCCTTTAATTTTAATAAGAAGGAAGTTACTCTTCATTTGAGAAGCAGTTTTTGCTGATAGATTATTTATTTTCTATAAAACCGTAAGAATCAGTATTTAAAGTTGTTTTTGGTTCTTCTCGTTCATCATTATAGCTTCTCCCCCTTGTTGTAACCATGTTCTCTATATGTTCTTGTAGAATTGTATTGGAATTTCCTTGATTCTGCCAAGGCATCAGAAATATGTTATCTTTGGTTCACCAAAATAAGGGAACTTTACTATGACGTTAGTGTCAAAATTTCGATCCTCTTTAAGCCATTTTTTCTTCCCCTATACTATGCGTGCAACTTCAATGTTTTCTTAAGAGTTAGTTTTATACCCATTGGGTTTGAATTCTAGTCCTAAAAAAGAATGAGTACGTGACTATGTTTTGATTGGTTAAAATTTTTGGAGAGGTAAAATTGATTGCAAAATTGTAGAATAAATCAATTTTGACATGTTTAGATGTTTTTGGATACAATTGAATTTTACTTTCATAATTGATTCTTATATTGATGTTCTTACCTCTACTTTAATTTATATGAATGCAATAAAATATCAATTATTTTATATTCAACAATTTTAAATAAATATTTTAAAAAATAATTAAACAAAATGAGTAGATGATTATCCAATTTAAGACACTTACCTAATTTAATTAAATTGATATGATTTATAAGTAAATTTAAAATAAAATTACTTGTAAGATAACACTATTCCTTAAAATCCTGACCGTCCATCTTCACAGTTGAACATTTGACAATAACTTAAGAGAATTTCTTAATCCATCCCATGGTATTTTTAGGCACCACGTGAAATTTCACAAATGTCCCTCAAAATCGGAAGTATATTTCTGGTTCGCACCCTATATTATGCTAATCATGTTAGGTCTAAATTAGAAGTATATTTCTGGTTCTAAACTGTAAGTATGCTTCCGGTTCCTGGACGCACTTAAATGCGTTAGAAACTCTTCCTCTCTCATTACAACAATTTTTTCAAAACAAACTCTCAAACTCTTTTTTCAACCCTTCTCACCAAAATCAATTTTTTTCTCAAACAATCAACACAAATCATCAAGTATTGGATACATATAACAACTAACGGAATCAAGCAAGCAACAATCACTATCAATCAATCAAGTAAGTGATTTAAGCTATTTTTAGAGTTTATGTGATTTCTACTCAAATTAGTGAAATGGGGTTTTAAATGTGTTATTTTATCTAGTTTATATCATTAGGACTCATTAGAAAACATTTTGTAAACTTTATTTGACGATCAATGCTTTTTTTTTACATTTGGGGTTTTGGGACGCTCACTTGCGTTGTTCTGTTTCGTAGAGAAAATTCGAGAGGAAAGGTTAGATGGTTTAGAGATTACTCCAAATTTAATAGAAGATAAGTATTTCGATTATTTTGAGGTGCTCGAAATTTTTGCCAATGATGTATTATCAGGCGGCGACTAGAGGAAATCGATAATCGATTACCTGAAGCCACTGATAAGTTCGACGTAGCGTAAAGTAAAATACAAAGCTTTATGTTACAAGATTATAGGGAATAAGTTTTTAAAAAAATGTCTTTAAAATTCCTTTGAGAAAGTAAGGACAAAACATGCTAAAAAGACACATGTTGGTTTGTGGGATCAGTTGATAATCCGAAAAACAGACTGGGGGTATTACAATAGGAAACTCCACTGAGACGTAGTATATCACCCCATTCATGTTGTTAATTTTCATATCGCTTGAAGAAGGACAAAGGTAAAGGCAAGGTGACATGAAGATCTGAAGTTTTTGTTAAAGCATATTTTGTTTCCGCTATGTGGTCTTATGTAGAATTGTTGTATATACATCTTTGTAATCCATGTACAGTGTTTTGTTATATGTTGTATCGTACTCCCTCCGTCCCAAAATATAATAGAAAAAAATAAAAATCACACTTAATAAGAAAAGTAAAAACATGATCATTTGACTTATGTTTTTTTTTTAAAATAAAGTGCTTAGGAAGATGTAAAACTAATTATAACTGGTTGTTGGTTATATAAATGATGAGAGAGAAGGTAAATCAAATGTAATTTACATTTAATTTTACCTTGAAAAAGATGAAAGATGATTTTTTCTCATATATTTTGGGACGGAGGGAGTACATGGTTTGAGATGTCATCTAGATACTAAATGTATGCACTCAGTACCAAATTATTACTACATGTAATGCGATTCTAGACACATATTATGTTGGGTGTTACAGTTCTCAAATTTTGGTGAATTCATTCAAAATTTGAATGATGCTTTTTCACGATTCTGCGCGTAATATTGATTATTCCAACATATTTCATGTTGAGCTGATGACAATATATCTCAGATTGCAACTGACCTAGAAACTTGGCATCAAATACCTGATATATTATTCTGATTTCAACTCTTTCATCAAACTTATCTTAAAGACAGTTAATATTTTGCATTACTATGTTCCGATTTTTCACAATATTGAAGAGCTTTTCTTTAAGAAATGAAAAATTCAATTATTCTATATTTTTAAGAAATGAAATATTTGTGCCGACTATCTAACAAAATATATGACTGATAATAATATAATACAGTGATCCTAGTTACGAAACCTCCTATTGAAATCACCCGTCTCTTATTAATTTAGGTTAATGGGACTTTATTTTCTAAATAATTTAATTTTTTATTATATTTAACAATTAATATACTTATTTTATACATGAGCTAAATACACCGGTATCAAATTTGCTTAATGTAAACTGAAGTCAACAAAGTTATACTCACTCAAGTCAGTTCCCTTTGTTTATTTACAAAAAAATCATTACTCCTTGCTTTCTTTTCTTTATTTAAAATCCATCAGCTGAGGAGTGTAAGTTGACTGAATAGACAAATCATTTTCAAAGCTTTTAACATCTTATCGCAATCGCAACCACACCACACGAACTCAGCTTCACCCATCAAATGGCCACCGTAATCGACGGCAAGGCCATTGCACAAGGTATCGGATCTGAAATCGCTGACGAGGTTCGTCTCCTCTCACAAAAGTACGGCAAGGTAAGTAACAGTATAGCCCCATCCCAGTTAATCGCTAAATTCTCACCATTGTCATCATAATCACGTAAGCGTTGCAGGTTCCGGGACTTGCAGTGGTGATTGTAGGAAGACGAAAGAACTCTCAAAGATACGTTGTGATGAAGAGAAAAGCGTGTGCTGAACTGGGAATCAAGTACTTCCATATCGATCTTCCGGAGGAAGCTTCTGAAGCTGAAGTAATCAAACATGTTCACCAATTCAATGCTAACCCCGATGTACATGGTTTGTTTTTAACCACTTTCAAAACTCCTCAATTATTAGATTTATATTCAGCAGTGTTAAAAAAAACTCCTCACCGAACTTTCTATATTAGGAAAGCTTAACTGGAGTACTAGTTAGCTATTTTAGGAAAGTGCTAACTTGTAACTTTTTGTTGCTCATTATTGTGTGGTACCCACCTTTGATCTGTGAAGTGTTATATGTTGTATATAGTGTATGAATTATACTTTATAAATGAAATTGGTAAAGATAAAGATAGGACTTGTTATTTAAAAAGGCTATTGGTTTGTTTCTTGTGTTGTTATATCTGCAGGTATATTGATTCAACTTCCATTGCCTAAGC